>CANIUD010000047.1:0-66059 GCA_947470075.1 Closterium sp. Yama58-4
CCAACCTGGGAAACAACAACCAGGTTCGGTTCTAAAAACAGAACCTGTTTTTGTCTTTGCCCAACCAGCCAAATGCTGGTTCCCTGGTTTCCCCCTGGCCTTGTAGCATGCAGATACAGACAAACAACATCCAACCTTCACCTAAATTGTACCCCTATATGCCTTCCCTGCTACACTATAGTTAACCAAACAAAACAGTACAATTTCGAGTTGGATAGAACTGAATCTGCGCAATCAACTCAACAGAACTGCAAAGCTTCCATCTTGGGTTCCTTTGCGAGCTCGTCCTTTCTGCTTGCACTGTTCATAGCGCGTACAATGTTGTGCCGAAGCGCACATTGCGCGAGTACCTGCAAATGCATCAAGCAAAAAATGCGAAAGCAAACAAACACACGAACACACCATTCACACGCAAATGCATTCGCACACGCATACTCGTACAAACAGACGGCAGGATGTCGTGCAATGTGCATTTGCACCCAACACACTCCCCCTCAGCCTGCCGGCTGCATCCCCGTCATTCCATGCTAGTTCATGCTCATTCCACTAATGCGCACACAACGCCAATGAGGCTCATCCGCAAGCCTCTTGGTGAGAAAGTCTGCTGGCTGCTGGTGAGTCTTGATGTAGATCGGATGCACCGTCCCCCTCTTCACCTCCTTACGCAGCCAGTGCCACTTGATATGCATGTGCTTGTTCAGCCCATGAAGCACAGCGTTTCTGGCCATCCCAAGAGCCCCCTTGCTATCACAAAACAGCGGCGTAGCAACTTTCTGCTCCTGGCCAATCTCCTCTAACAGCCTCCTCAGAGCCAATCATCACCTCCTTCACCCCATGGAACATCGCCATGTACTCTGATTCTACGGAAGAGAGTGCCGTCTCCGTCTGCTTCTTGGACCTCCAACTAACAGGTCCTCCCCCAACTACGCAGATGTATCCTCCCACAGATGAGGAATCCTCCTTCTCAGAAGCCCACGTAGCATCGGTAAAGCAAGTGAGAAATAGCTTGCCTTCTCCAAGCCTCTCCCCCTTCTCTTTCAGCACCTCCACCCCTTTCTGCTTCACCTGTGCAGATGCGGAGTATTGAACTCCAATGCTTGGGTGAGAGTTCAGGTACTTCACCACACGCTCAGCTGCATCCACCTGCTCCTCTGATGGATTCTGCACCACCCTAGCCAGCTGCCCAACCGAAAAAGAGATGTCGGGCCTCGTGTGAACTGCTGCGTACAAGAGGCTGCCCACCAAGGACTGAAATTGCTGCTGCTCTTCAGCTTCAACCCCTTCATCCTCTGCAGCCTTCACAAGCTTGAATTCTGCTGGCAGGGGAGTTGCAACCTTGCGCTCATTCTCAATCCTATACTTCTCCCCCAGCTCCTTGATGAACTTCTCCTGGTGCAGCTTCAACCACCTGTGATCTGGATCCCTCTCCACGTGCATCCCGAGGTAGTACTTTACCTCCCCAAGGTTCTTGCACTTGAAGTTTTCCATCAGTTGCTGCTGCACTTTCTGGATCTCCTTCATGCTGCTGCTGAAGAGAAGAATGTCGTCCACATAGACCAGAAACAGCACCAGCTTCTCCCCCTCGCCCTTGAGAAAGAGGCTCTCATCACAGCTGCTGGTCCTGAATCCCATCTCCTCTAAAACAGCTGCCAACTTCTGGTACCAGCAGCGTGGCGCCTGCTTCAAGCCGTAGATGGACTTGTTGAGCTTGCACACCCTGCCCGTACCATCCTCATACCCAGGCGGCTGCGTCATGTACACATCCTCCTCTAAAATCCCATTCAGGAATGCCGTTGAAATATCCATCTGAATGATGAATTTCCCACTAACAGCTGCATCTGCCAACAAGACACGGAGGGTAGGGGGTTTGGCAGTGGGAGCAAAGATCTCGTTGAAGTCCTGCTTCTCCTTCTGCATAAACCCCTTCGCCACCAGCCTACTCTTGTAGATGGTGACCTGCCCCTTGTCATCGGTCTTGATCCTCAGCACCCACTTGCATTGTATCGCTTTCTTCCCATCAGGCAGCACCACCAGATCCCATGTCCTATTCTCCAGCAGACTCTGGTACTCAGCATCCCTAGAAGCCAGCCACTTGTCCCTATCTGGTCCAGCTAATGCCTCCTCCATGCTAGCTGGTTCCTCTGGTGCAGGGGCAAGAAAACAGTACGCAGGCTCATCCTCCTCATCCGGGTCATAGCCATGAGGTAGAATCAGCAATGCCTCTTCGGTCCCTAGCTGCTGCTCTGCTGCATCAGTTCCTGCAGTCAGCTTCTTAGTAGCCATACGGGTACGTCCTGGCCTGGAGACGGGTGTCTCCCATCCCTTCATAACGACACCCTTCGGCTTCTTAGTTTTTCCCTGCTGCTTCTCTCCTCCCTCGGGTCCAGCAGCTCCACTAGTGCTGCCGCCAGTTTCCACACCATTTTCTCCACCAGCAGATGCCTCCTGTACCTTCTCTCCATCACCATTTCCAGCAGCTGCCTCCTCTCCCTCCTCCCACACACTAGGAGTCAGGTCCAGCTGCATGGTGATCTGCTCCATCTGCTGGGACACCCTTGCCTCCGGCTGTTTCTCCCAGCTCCCATACATCATGCCCTCAATGAATTTCACATCCCTGCTGTCAAACAACACACCCTTGGATGGTTCCCACAGCAGCCATCCCTTGCTCTCAGCAGCCAGCCCCAAATGCACACACCAGATTGCACTCGCCCCCAACTTACTGCGGTAGGTCTTGGGGACGTGGGCGACTGCCATGCAACCGAACACCCTCAGCATGTCCACCGGCGGCTTCCTCCCAAGCCACCTCTCCAACGGCACCCACGAGTCATCCCCAACCTTGGTGAGCACCCTGTTCCTAGCGACAGTGGCGTGCCGGACAGCATGAGGCCACATAGAATTGCTCAGCCCAGATTCTATGAGCAGCGCCCTAGCTGTCTCCAGAATGGTCCGGTTTGCCCGTTCTGCTACACCATTGGACTGTGGGGTATAAGCCGTGGTCAGCTCTCTCTGGATGCCCTGCTTCTTGAGCCAGGCCGTCATTTCAGCTCCAAGGAACTCACCACCCCGGTCTGTCCTAATCCGCTTCACTACACACTCCGCCTGCTTCTCCACGAATGGCAGCCAATCGTCCCGTATCGTGGAGGCGGCGTGGTCCTTCTGCTTCAGCGGATACGCCCACATCAGCCTGCTCCAGTCATCCACAATTGTAAGAAAATACCGCTCCCCCTTGTGCCCTTGCACCGGCAGCGGCCCCACCAAGTCCATGTGGACCAGCTCCAAAGGCTTCTTGCTCCTGCCAGCCACACTATGGAAAGGGAAACGGGTGAACTTTGAAAGCAAACAGATTTCACAGTTGTCATCGGGTGGCTGTCCGTTCAGCTTCAGACCCTTAACGGCTCCATCCTTCTCCAGCTGCTTCAGCAAAGGCATTGCCACATGCCCTAAGCGCCGGTGTGCCGTTGCCCAATCTGTCTCCCCAGATCTGGCCGACACTTTCACACCAACCCCTCCAACGGCATTGCACTCCCCTTGGGATGCAGACCCCTCTCCAGCCTGCCCCCCACCATGCCACGCCAGGGCCGGCAGCTGCCACATAGATCTGTACACGTCCTTGCTCTCGTGCAGATCCCAAAGCACCCGATTGCCCAGCTTCCCCTTATAAGTGCGTGCCCCATCCGTGTTGGTGTTCACCCCAGCCTTGCCAAGCTTACGGAGGGAGATAAGGTTGGCCTTCAGGTCGGGGACGAAGAGAACGTCGTGCAGCACCACCGGCTTGCCATCCGCTCCCTTAAACGCAGCTCGTCCCGCACCAGCCACCTTCAACATGTGTCCAGAGGCGGAGCACACTTCATTGATCGGTGCAGCTCGTACTTCGTCCAGCAGGTCCTTGCGCGGCGTCATCGTCCAAGCAGCGCCTGTGTCCAACACCCAATAGTCTAGGGGGTGCAGCTCTGCTCCAACTTTGGCAGAGGCGTCTCCTTGCTCCCCCTTGTCTCCTACATGGAAGAATTGGCCCGCGGTGCGCTCCTTCTTCTTCTCCGCACCGCCGTTGCCCTTCGGGTTGTTGTCGGACGAATCAGCGACCATGTTGGCGCCGTTTTTCTGGTTCCTCCGCGCGCCGCCATCCTGGTGACGATTCTGGGGGGTCCATCCATCGGGTTTCTTATAGCACAAAAACCAGGGGTGCCCTTCCTTCTCACAATACCAGCAACTCCCTTTCATTTTGCCACCAGCACCCGACTTGCCCCCACGTCCAGATTTCGCACCGCGACCCCAACCGGTACCTCCTTGTTGGTCGTTGGAGTCGTCGTCTTTCTTTGCACCGCGTCCAGCACCACCGAAGCCACGTCCTCTGCCACGTCGGCTCCCTTGCATCCCGTAGCCGCTGCTGCCGTCGTCTCCACCCCTCAGTTGGCGGCGACGGAAGTCCTCCTCCAGAATCTTCGTCCGCACCCACTCGAGCGTCCACAAGCTCTGGTTCTGCGGCAGGCTCAATCCGCTCGTAAATTGAAGCCACGATTCTGGCAGCAGCGAGAGCATCTTCAAGCACTTGGTCTGCTCCGGGTAGGTGATTCCCGCGGTCGCCAACTTCGCGTAGAGGTCGCGCATCTTGTCCAGGACTGGTTGCACCGGCTCTCCCTCGCTCAGGCGCAACGCGGACAGCTCCCTCTCCAGCATCAACGTTGCGACAACGGAGGTCGGGGCGTGCAGCTCCTTCAACACGGTCCACGCCTTCGGACCGCATTCAACCTCCGGCAGCAGGTGCATGACGTGGTGACGCTGGTTCAGCTCCAAACTCTGCGACATCAAATAGTAGCCAGCCGAGGAGCGCTCGTCCCAATCTTCCTGCAGCGTGGGGTCACTCGGTCTAGGCTCCTCCCCAATCATTAGTTTCAGCAAACCGATCTGACGGAAATATAATTGCATTTTCCAGGCCCAATCATCATAGCCCTCACCATTGAACTTCTCGACGGTGAAATTCTTCAGCACCTCCTTGACAAGCGAGCCCTGGTTTGTTCGCGCTCCCCTTGGCGCTGAAAGACCAGAATCTTGGCTGCCGCTACGATCTTGGGCTGAAGATTCACCAGCTCCCGCCGAGGTGTTGCCCGCCATAGCTACCTATAACGAGGATCACTATAACGCAGCTCTGATACCAGCTTGTTGGTGTAAGGGCCTAATAAACTCAAGCTATTAGGACTTAATCAAACTTAAAACCTCTCCTCGGGGTCACCTCCAAGGGTCCCTGGGTGCCTGGTACAAGACCAGCCCCTATCCTCGGGTCCGAGTTTGTAGAGAGAGGGATCAAGAAGGACTTAGTCAAAACAGCAAGAGTACCTTGAACGTCGCGCAGCGTGCCGTGCAGACCGTCGATCGGATTAAGCTGAGAATTCGCTATATCGAAGCTCGCTCCAAGAGCTTTAAAATGAGCCAAGTTGCCTCGCGAAAAGTTCTGCCATTACTAAGTTATGGCTCGGACAGCGTTTGCCTAGCGTTGGAGTGCTAGCATACTAGCGTTGACTCGGGTAGCATTCCGCCGTCGAATAGCGCAGAAACGAAATTCCAGCGAGGAAGGAATTCGCTTGAATCAATTTGACTATATTCAGGTACAAACAGAGAAGGATTAAATAGTTCTAGCTAGCAAGGACCTTGGGAATCAACCTGGGAACAACCAGGGATGATCCCAAATAATTCCAAGCAACAGAACCAACCTGGCTGGACAAAATAGCAGGTGGTAGGTTGGTAAACAACCTCTGGTTCTGTTTTTCCAACCTGGGAAAACAACAACCAGGTTCAGGTTCTAAAAACAGAACCTGTTTTGTCTTTGCCCAACCAGCCAAATGCTGGTTCCGCTGGTTTCCCCTGGCCTTGTAGCATGCAGATACAGACAAACAACATCCAACCTTCACCTAAATTGTACCCCTATAGTGCCTTCCCTGCTACACTATAGTTAACCAAACAAAACAGTACAATTTCGAGTTGGATAGAACTGAATCTGCGCAATCAACTCAACCGAACTGCAAAGCTTCCATCTTGGGTTCCTTTGCGAGCTCGTCCTTTCTGCTTGCACTGTTCATAGCGCGTACAATGTTGTGCCGAAGCGCACATTGCGCGAGTACCTGCAAATGCATCAAGCGAAAAATGCGAAAGCAAACAAACACACGAACACACCATTCACACGCAAATGCATTCGCACACGCATACTCGTACAAACAGACGGCAGGATGTCGTGCAATGTGCATTTGCACCCAACACACTCCCCCTCAGCCTGCCGGCTGCATCCCCGTCATTCCATGCTAGTTCATGCTCATTCCACTCATGCGCACACAACGCCAATGAGGCTCATCCGCAAGCCTCTTGGTGAGAAAGTCTGCTGGCTGCTGGTGAGTCTTGATGTAGATCGGATGCACCGTCCCCCTCTTCACCTCCTTACGCAGCCAGTGCCACTTGATACGCATGTGCTTGTTCAGCCCATGAAGCACAGCGTTTCTGGCCATCCCAAGAGCCCCCTTGCTATCACAAAACAGCGGCGTAGCAACTTTCTGCTCCTGGCCAATCTCCTCTAACAGCCTCCTCAGCCAAATCACCTCCTTCACCCCATGGAACATCGCCATGTACTCTGATTCTACGGAAGAGAGTGCCGTCTCCGTCTGCTTCTTGGACCTCCAACTAACAGGTCCTCCCCCAACTACGCAGATGTATCCTCCCACAGATGAGGAATCCTCCTTCTCAGAAGCCCATGTAGCATCGGTAAAGCAAGTGAGAAATAGCTTGCCTTCTCCAAGCCTCTCCCCCTTCTCTTTCAGCACCTCCACCCCTTTCTGCTTCACCTGTGCAGATGCGGAGTATTGAACTCCAATGCTTGGGTGAGAGTTCAGGTACTTCACCACACGCTCAGCTGCATCCACCTGCTCCTCTGATGGATTCTGCACCACCCTAGCCAGCTGCCCAACCGAGAAAGAGATGTCGGGCCTCGTGTGAACTGCTGCGTACAAGAGGCTGCCCACCAAGGACTGAAATTGCTGCTGCTCTTCAGCTTCAACCCCTTCATCCTCTGCAGCCTTCACAAGCTTGAATTCTGCTGGCAGGGGAGTTGCAACCTTGCGCTCATTCTCAATCCCATACTTCTCCCCCAGCTCCTTGATGAACTTCTCCTGGTGCAGCTTCAACCACCTGTGATCTGGATCCCTCTCCACGTGCATCCCGAGGTAGTACTTTACCTCCCCAAGGTTCTTGCACTTGAAGTTTTCCATCAGTTGCTGCTGCACTTTCTGGATCTCCTTCATGCTGCTGCTGAAGAGAAGAATGTCGTCCACATAGACCAGAAACAGCACCAGCTTCTCCCCCTCGCCCTTGAGAAAGAGGCTCTCATCACAGCTGCTGGTCCTGAATCCCATCTCCTCTAAAACAGCTGCCAACTTCTGGTACCAGCAGCGTGGCGCCTGCTTCAAGCCGTAGATGGACTTGTTGAGCTTGCACACCCTGCCCGTACCATCCTCATACCCAGGCGGCTGCGTCATGTACACATCCTCCTCTAAAATCCCATTCAGGAATGCCGTTGAAATATCCATCTGAATGATGAATTTCCCACTAACAGCTGCATCTGCCAACAAGACACGGAGGGTAGGGGGTTTGGCAGTGGGAGCAAAGATCTCGTTGAAGTCCTGCTTCTCCTTCTGCATAAACCCCTTCGCCACCAGCCTACTCTTGTAGATGGTGACCTGCCCCTTGTCATCGGTCTTGATCCTCAGCACCCACTTGCATTGTATCGCTTTCTTCCCATCAGGCAGCACCACCAGATCCCATGTCCTATTCTCCAGCAGACTCTGGTACTCAGCATCCCTAGAAGCCAGCCACTTGTCCCTATCTGGTCCAGCTAATGCCTCCTCCATGCTAGCTGGTTCCTCTGGTGCAGGGGCAAGAAAACAGTACGCAGGCTCATCCTCCTCATCCGGGTCATAGCCATGAGGTAGAATCAGCAATGCCTCTTCGGTCCCTAGCTGCTGCTCTGCTGCATCAGTTCCTGCAGTCAGCTTCTTAGTAGCCATACGGGTACGTCCTGGCCTGGAGACGGGTGTCTCCCATCCCTTCATAACGACACCCTTCGGCTTCTTAGTTTTTCCCTGCTGCTTCTCTCCTCCCTCGGGTCCAGCAGCTCCACTAGTGCTGCCGCCAGTTTCCACACCATTTTCTCCACCAGCAGATGCCTCCTGTACCTTCT
The DNA here is from genome assembly GCA_947470075.1 of Closterium sp. Yama58-4. Classification (NCBI taxonomy): domain Eukaryota; kingdom Viridiplantae; phylum Streptophyta; class Zygnematophyceae; order Desmidiales; family Closteriaceae; genus Closterium; species Closterium sp. Yama58-4. Next base: position 8,219 of record CANIUD010000047.1, read on the forward strand.
CTCCATCACCATTTCCAGCAGCTGCCTCCTCTCCCTCCTCCCACACACTAGGAGTCAGGTCCAGCTGCATGGTGATCTGCTCCATCTGCTGGGACACCCTTGCCTCCGGCTGTTTCTCCCAGCTCCCATACATCATGCCCTCAATGAATTTCACATCCCTGCTGTCAAACAACACACCCTTGGATGGTTCCCACAGCAGCCATCCCTTGCTCTCAGCAGCCAGCCCCAAATGCACACACCAGATTGCACTCGCCCCCAACTTACTGCGGTAGGTCTTGGGGACGTGGGCGACTGCCATGCAACCGAACACCCTCAGCATGTCCACCGGCGGCTTCCTCCCAAGCCACCTCTCCAACGGCACCCACGAGTCATCCCCAACCTTGGTGAGCACCCTGTTCCTAGCGACAGTGGCGTGCCGGACAGCATGAGGCCACATAGAATTGCTCAGCCCAGATTCTATGAGCAGCGCCCTAGCTGTCTCCAGAATGGTCCGGTTTGCCCGTTCTGCTACACCATTGGACTGTGGGGTATAAGCCGTGGTCAGCTCTCTCTGGATGCCCTGCTTCTTGAGCCAGGCCGTCATTTCAGCTCCAAGGAACTCACCACCCCGGTCTGTCCTAATCCGCTTCACTACACACTCCGCCTGCTTCTCCACGAATGGCAGCCAATCGTCCCGTATCGTGGAGGCGGCGTGGTCCTTCTGCTTCAGCGGATACGCCCACATCAGCCTGCTCCAGTCATCCACAATTGTAAGAAAATACCGCTCCCCCTTGTGCCCTTGCACCGGCAGCGGCCCCACCAAGTCCATGTGGACCAGCTCCAAAGGCTTCTTGCTCCTGCCAGCCACACTATGGAAAGGGAAACGGGTGAACTTTGAAAGCAAACAGATTTCACAGTTGTCATCGGGTGGCTGTCCGTTCAGCTTCAGACCCTTAACGGCTCCATCCTTCTCCAGCTGCTTCAGCAAAGGCATTGCCACATGCCCTAAGCGCCGGTGTGCCGTTGCCCAATCTGTCTCCCCAGATCTGGCCGACACTTTCACACCAACCCCTCCAACGGCATTGCACTCCCCCTGGGATGCAGACCCCTCTCCAGCCTGCCCCCCACCATGCCACGCCAGGGCCGGCAGCTGCCACATAGATCTGTACACGTCCTTGCTCTCGTGCAGATCCCAAAGCACCCGATTGCCCAGCTTCCCCTTATAAGTGCGTGCCCCATCCGTGTTGGTGTTCACCCCAGCCTTGCCAAGCTTACGGAGGGAGATAAGGTTGGCCTTCAGGTCGGGGACGAAGAGAACGTCGTGCAGCACCACCGGCTTGCCATCCGCTCCCTTAAACGCAGCTCGTCCCGCACCAGCCACCTTCAACATGTGTCCAGAGGCGGAGCACACTTCATTGATCGGTGCAGCTCGTACTTCGTCCAGCAGGTCCTTGCGCGGCGTCATCGTCCAAGCAGCGCCTGTGTCCAACACCCAATAGTCTAGGGGGTGCAGCTCTGCTCCAACTTTGGCAGAGGCGTCTCCTTGCTCCCCCTTGTCTCCCACATGGAAGAATTGGCCCGCGGTGCGCTCCTTCTTCTTCTCCGCACCGCCGTTGCCCTTCGGGTTGTTGTCGGACGAATCAGCGACCATGTTGGCGCCGTTTTTCTGGTTCCTCCGCGCGCCGCCATCCTGGTGACGATTCTGGGGGGTCCATCCATCGGGTTTCTTATAGCACAAAAACCAGGGGTGCCCTTCCTTCTCACAATACCAGCAACTCCCTTTCATTTTGCCACCAGCACCCGACTTGCCCCCACGTCCAGATTTCGCACCGCGACCCCAACCGGTACCTCCTTGTTGGTCGTTGGAGTCGTCGTCTTTCTTTGCACCGCGTCCAGCACCACCGAAGCCACGTCCTCTGCCACGTCGGCTCCCTTGCATCCCGTAGCCGCTGCTGCCGTCGTCTCCACCCCTCAGTTGGCGGCGACGGAAGTCCTCCTCCAGAATCTTCGTCCGCACCCACTCGAGCGTCCACAAGCTCTGGTTCTGCGGCAGGCTCAATCCGCTCGTAAATTGAAGCCACGATTCTGGCAGCAGCGAGAGCATCTTCAAGCACTTGGTCTGCTCCGGGTAGGTGATTCCCGCGGTCGCCAACTTCGCGTAGAGGTCGCGCATCTTGTCCAGGACTGGTTGCACCGGCTCTCCCTCGCTCAGGCGCAACGCGGACAGCTCCCTCTCCAGCATCAACGTTGCGACAACGGAGGTCGGGGCGTGCAGCTCCTTCAACACGGTCCACGCCTTCGGACCGCATTCAACCTCCGGCAGCAGGTGCATGACGTGGTGACGCTGGTTCAGCTCCAAACTCTGCGACATCAAATAGTAGCCAGCCGAGGAGCGCTCGTCCCAATCTTCCTGCAGCGTGGGGTCACTCGGTCTAGGCTCCTCCCCAATCATTAGTTTCAGCAAACCGATCTGACGGAAATATAATTGCATTTTCCAGGCCCAATCATCATAGCCCTCACCATTGAACTTCTCGACGGTGAAATTCTTCAGCACCTCCTTGACAAGCGAGCCCTGGTTTGTTCGCGCTCCCCTTGGCGCTGAAAGACCAGAATCTTGGCTGCCGCTACGATCTTGGGCTGAAGATTCACCAGCTCCCGCCGAGGTGTTGCCCGCCATAGCTACCTATAACGAGGATCACTATAACGCAGCTCTGATACCAGCTTGTTGGTGTAAGGGCCTAATAAACTCAAGCTATTAGGACTTAATCAAACTTAAAACCTCTCCTCGGGGTCACCTCCAAGGGTCCCTGGGTGCCTGGTACAAGACCAGCCCCTATCCTCGGGTCCGAGTTTGTAGAGAGAGGGATCAAGAAGGACTTAGTCAAAACAGCAAGAGTACCTTGAACGTCGCGCAGCGTGCCGTGCAGACCGTCGATCGGATTAAGCTGAGAATTCGCTATATCGAAGCTCGCTCCAAGAGCTTTAAAATGAGCCAAGTTGCCTCGCGAAAAGTTCTGCCATTACTAAGTTATGGCTCGGACAGCGTTTGCCTAGCGTTGGAGTGCTAGCATACTAGCGTTGACTCGGGTAGCATTCCGCCGTCGAATAGCGCAGAAACGAAATTCCAGCGAGGAAGGAATTCGCTTGAATCAATTTGACTATATTCAGGTACAAACAGAGAAGGATTAAATAGTTCTAGCTAGCAAGGACCTTGGGAATCAACCTGGGAACAACCAGGGATGATCCCAAATAATTCCAAGCAACAGAACCAACCTGGCTGGACAAAATAGCAGGTGGTAGGTTGGTAAACAACCTCTGGTTCTGTTTTTCCAACCTGGGAAAACAACAACCAGGTTCAGGTTCTAAAAACAGAACCTGTTTTGTCTTTGCCCAACCAGCCAAATGCTGGTTCCGCTGGTTTCCCCTGGCCTTGTAGCATGCAGATACAGACAAACAACATCCAACCTTCACCTAAATTGTACCCCTATAGTGCCTTCCCTGCTACACTATAGTTAACCAAACAAAACAGTACAATTTCGAGTTGGATAGAACTGAATCTGCGCAATCAACTCAACCGAACTGCAAAGCTTCCATCTTGGGTTCCTTTGCGAGCTCGTCCTTTCTGCTTGCACTGTTCATAGCGCGTACAATGTTGTGCCGAAGCGCACATTGCGCGAGTACCTGCAAATGCATCAAGCAAAAAATGCGAAAGCAAACAAACACACGAACACACCATTCACACGCAAATGCATTCGCACACGCATACTCGTACAAACAGACGGCAGGATGTCGTGCAATGTGCATTTGCACCCAACACCTACACCAACTGAAATGTTACACTACACTTTGTAATGTAACTATCTTCAATATCTTGAGGTGTAGCCTTTTGGCGAGCTTCGAAAAACACTTGAAGCTTGAACCAAGGCTCGGGTTCTTCATCACAAAACTCATCCTTGAGTTCTTGATGGGTCTGCTGCACACACCTGCGACACGCCGAACGTTCGACAAGCGACAAAATAGAAACCGCGCACGACAAAATAGAAACCGCGCGGGACACACAAAATGACCGCGTTGCACGCGACTAGCGATAATTCGCTATTGACTTGACACACACACTCGACACCATGACCCATCATTCACACACCATTATAAGCATGAAATATATATACATATTTCATGCACTCATACCACTCCATGCACACACGCATGCACGCACACGCACACGGACAACAAGCCGAGTGCAAACTGTAGGGTTGCACCAACAGGGAATCGGGTGAACTTGGCTTGCAAGCACGTTGGGCAGCCAAGCACCTCATCGGGCTCCCCCTTCACACGTATGCCAGCAACCATCTCATTCTTCACTAGCTGCTGCAAGATGGGTAGGGCCACATGCCCCATGCGCCGATGCAAAGTGAGCCAGTCACACTCCCCCGTAGCCGAAGTCGGATTGGAGAATGCCGCGCTCGCAATAGCGCCCCACATACTCTCGCCGTTGTCTTCCTTCGCTGCTGCCTCGGGGTTCTCCTCACCCTTGTGCTGCTTCTTGGCTGCTGCACCACTCTCCTTATGGTCACACAGCTTGCTGGTCACTCCAGGTTTGCCCTTCTTGGGCTCCTTCTCCTTAGCGCGACCGTCCGCGCTATCGCCGCTACCAACCGCTTCGCTCTTGGTGCTGACGCTTGCTGCCACTTGCCTCTCCTTAGGCATGGGGACCACAGGGATCTGCCACATCTTGTTGTAGACATCCCTGTCCTCATGAAGGTCCCAAAGAATCCGGTCGCCAATCCTCGCGGTGTAGGTCTTGGCTCCCTTCGAGTTCGTGTCCATGCCGGCCTTTGCCAACCGCCGCACGGAAATCAGGTTCGCAGCAAGGCTGGGCACCCAAAGCACGTTCTTGAGGCCCACCATCTTTCCATCAGCACCCTTGAACATGGCCTTGCCCATGCCTTTCACCTCTGCTCGCTGCCCCAAAGCCGATGTGACATGCTTCACCGGTGACGGCTCAAGTTCGGTGAGCAAGTCGGGGCGAGGTGTCATGCTATAGGTAGCGCCGCTGTCGATCACCCAATAGTCCAGGGGGTGTAGGGTCACCTTCCCCACAGCTGCTGGCTCCTCAAGGTCTTCATCCTTCTCTGGACCAGCTGGTACTTGCGTCGACACGAAGTAGAATAGACCCGGGTACCGATCGTCGCTCGGGTCCTTGTCGTTGTCTCCATTCTTCATATTCGCGGCTCCACCTCCGCGACCGCCACGGCCTCCACGGCCTCTTCCTCTCCCTCCTCCTGCTCCTCTACCCTCTTAATCTTGAGCAGGGGGTCCATCCTTCAGGGAGCTTGTAGCAATCGCGCCACATGTGTCCGGTCTTATGACAATAATGGCACTCGCCATCGAATCGGCCGCAACCGTGCCCGTAGCTCTTGTCGTCGCTACCGTATCCGCCACTCACGCGGCCTCCGCCAGAGTTGCTGCCACCAAACCTTCCTCCCCCTCGTCCTCTGCCTCTTCCTCGGCCATATCCACTGCGGAGATAACTCTAGTAACGGGAGCTAGACTACGGGCTAGGCACGTGTGCTCGTGTGATCTCGCTACGTGACGCTGAGGATCTTCCTCAGTATCGTCGCCGTCCTCAACCTGAACCTGATGCAGCTCGACATGAAGAACGCCTTCCTGCAGAGCAAGCTCGACCGGGTGTTGTACATGTCGCAGCCGGACTGTTGGGTGCAAATTTACATTGCACGACATCCTGCCGTCTGTTTGTACGAGTATGCGTGTGCGAATGCATTTGGGTGTGAATGGAATGTTCGTGTGTTTGTTTGCTTTCGCAATTTTCGCTTGATGCATTTGCAGGTACTCGCGCAATGTGCGCTTCGGCACAACATTGTACGCGCTATGAACAGTGCAAGCAGAAAGGACGAGCTCGCAAAGGAACCCAAGATGGAAGCTTTGCAGTTCGGTTGAGTTGATTGCGCAGATTCAGTTCTATCCAACTCGGAATTGTACTGTTTTGTTTGGTTAACTATAGTGTAGCAGGGAAGGCACTATAGGGGTACAATTTAGGTGAAGGTTGGATGTTGTTTGTCTGTATCTGCATGCTACAAGGCCAGGGGAAACCAGCGGAACCAGCATTTGGCTGGTTAGGCAAAGACAAAACAGGTTCTGTTTTTAGAACCTGAACCTGGTTGTTGTTTTCCCAGGTTGGAAAAACAGAACCAGAGGTTGTTTACCAACCTACCACCTGCTATTTTGTCCAGCCAGGTTGGTTCTGTTGCTTGGAATTATTTGGGATCATCCCTGGTTGTTCCCAGGTTGATTCCCAAGGTCCTTGCTAGCTAGAACTATTTAATCCTTCTCTGTTTGTACCTGAATATAGTCAAATTGATTCAAGCGAATTCCTTCATCGCTGGAATTTCGTTTCTGCGCTATTCGACGGCGGAATGCTACCCGAGTCAACGCTAGTATGCTAGCACTCCAACGCTAGGCAAACGCTGTCCGAGCCATAACTTAGTAATGGCAGAACTTTTCGCGAGGCAACTTGGCTCATTTTAAAGCTCTTGGAGCGAGCTTCGATATAGCGAATTCTCAGCTTAATCCGACCGACGGTCTGCACGGCACGCTGCGCGACGTTCAAGGTACTCTTGCTGTTTTGACTAAGTCCTTCTTGATCCCTCTCTCTACAAACTCGGACCCGAGGATAGGGGCTGGTCTTGTACCAGGCACCCAGGGACCCTTGGAGGTGACCCCGAGGAGAGGTTTTAAGTTTGATTAAGTCCTAATAGCTTGAGTTTATTAGGCCCTTACACCAACATGGACTACTTCAATGACGGAACCGGCCGGGTGTGCAAACTGCTTAAGAGTCTGTACGGGCTGAAGCAGTCGCCGCTGCTGTGGTACTTGGCGCTCAACGACGTGCTGGTCGGCGCTGGGTGGAAGAAGAGCCAGGTCGACGAGGCCCTCTACTTCAAGGTCGGCGACGACGGGGCGACTTGCTGGGTGCTGGTCTACGTCGACGACTTGCTCGCCGCCAGCAGCAGCCCCGCGATGCTGAAGGAGCTGAAGGAGCTACTGGAGGCCGCCTTCGAGCTGCGCGAGATCTCGCCGGTGCAGAAGTACCTCGGGCTGGAGATCGTGCGCGACAGGTCGGCGGGGAAGCTGTGGCTGCACCAGCAGGGCTACGCCGACAAGCTGCGTAGGCGCTTCATCGACGAGGAGCAGGGCGGACGGACTCCGAAGACGCCGGTCTCGGTCGACGCCTACGCCGAGCTCACCTTCGATGACGAGGAGGCGCAGGAGCGACAGGAGGAGGAGTACCGGCAGAAGGTCGGCTCGCTGCAGTTCGCGGCGACGACGACGAGGCCGGACATCGCCTTCGCCTGCAGCAAGCTGGGGAGCGGCCTCACGGTGAGAAGCTGTCGTGATAGTAGGTATACTGAGGAGCCATAGCTAGGGTTGACCTAGCTAGGCAAGAGAGAATGAAGCAAAGAGGGTTTGCACTAGCAACAATGGTGGTACAAATAGCTAACCCTAGAAGGGTTGTACTCGCTATAGAGCACCCCACTGCAGGCTAGAGCATAATATTCTGACATACCCCCATAGTCAAAGTGGGGTGTAATCAGCAGAGCAAGCAAAGCAGTACAAGCTCAGGGTGGATCACGATGTCACCACACATTCTGAGCACAAGCAAGAAGCAATAGTTTAAGGTTCAAATTATGAGCAAAGCTAGAGGCAGTTACAGAGGGCAAGTGAGGAGGAGGAGGGCTGGCGAGAGGAGAGTAGATAGGAGGCGACGACTGAAGATGCAGACACACGGGCAACAGACGGCTCTGGTGCGACAACGTGGCTACCGGGAATGAGTGCCCCGGAGTACAGGAGTAACAGGCTCCGCGGCTAATATGCTCGGCAGGAGCAACGGACCCACAGGCGACGGCGCAACCGGCTCTCTGAGCTACCGGGAATAAGTACCCCGGAGTACAGGCGCTGCGTACGACACGACGGCAACCTCCGCTCAACCTCCCCCAACAGTCCCACACCCCTCGACACACACCCTCTGCTTCAAACCCTAGCTAGCTCCACTCCCACGGTACCCCCCTTAAACCCCAAACCCTAGGCTCCCACACACCACCCCCCTCAGCGGCAGCTGTAGCAGAGGGAGACTAGGGAGGAGGAGGAGCAGGGGGAGGAACTCACAACCGACTGTTGGGTGCAAATGCACATTGCACGACATCCTGCCGTCTGTTTGTACGAGTATGCGTGTGCGAATGCATTTGTGTGTGAATGGTGTGTTCGTGTGTTTGTTTGCTTTCGCATTTTTCGCTTGATGCATTTGCAGGTACTCGCGCAATGTGCGCTTCGGCACAACATTGTACGCGCTATGAACAGTGCAAGCAGAAAGGACGAGCTCGCAAAGGAACCCAAGATGGAAGCTTTGCAGTTCGGTTGAGTTGATTGCGCAGATTCAGTTCTATCCAACTCGAAATTGTACTGTTTTGTTTGGTTAACTATAGTGTAGCAGGGAAGGCACTATAGGGGTACAATTTAGGTGAAGGTTGGATGTTGTTTGTCTGTATCTGCATGCTACAAGGCCAGGGGAAACCAGCGGAACCAGCATTTGGCTGGTTGGGCAAAGACAAAACAGGTTCTGTTTTTAGAACCTGAACCTGGTTGTTGTTTTCCCAGGTTGGAAAAACAGAACCAGAGGTTGTTTACCAACCTACCACCTGCTATTTTGTCCAGCCAGGTTGGTTCTTGGAATTATTTGGGATCATCCCTGGTTGTTCCCAGGTTGATTCCCAAGGTCCTTGCTAGCTAGAACTATTTAATCCTTCTCTGTTTGTACCTGAATATAGTCAATTGATTCAAGCGAATTCCTTCCTCGCTGGAATTTCGTTTCTGCGCTATTCGACGGCGGAATGCTACCCGAGTTAACGCTAGTATGCTAGCACTCCAACGCTAGGCAAACGCTGTCCGAGCCATAACTTAGTAATGGCAGAACTTTTCGCGAGGCAACTTGGCTCATTTTAAAGCTCTTGGAGCGAGCTTCGATATAGCGAATTCTCAGCTTAATCCGATCGACGGTCTGCACGGCACGCTGCGCGACGTTCAAGGTGCTCTTGCTGTTTTGACTAAGTCCTTCTTGATCCCTCTCTCTACAAACTCGGACCCGAGGATAGGGGCTGGTCTTGTACCAGGCACCCAGGGACCCTTGGAGGTGACCCCGAGGAGAGGTTTTAAGTTTGATTAAGTCCTAATAGCTTGAGTTTATTAGGCCCTTACACCAACAAGCTGGTATCAGAGCTGCGTTATAGTGATCCTCGTTATAGGTAGCTATGGCGGGCAACACCTCGGCGGGAGCTGGTGAATCTTCAGCCCAAGATCGTAGCGGCAGCCAAGATTCTGGTCTTTCAGCGCCAAGGGGAGCGCGAACAAACCAGGGCTCGCTTGTCAAGGAGGTGCTGAAGAATTTCACCGTCGAGAAGTTCAATGGTGAGGGCTATGATGATTGGGCCTGGAAAATGCAATTATATTTCCGTCAGATCGGTTTGCTGAAACTAATGATTGGGGAGGAGCCTAGACCGAGTGACCCCACGCTGCAGGAAGATTGGGACGAGCGCTCCTCGGCTGGCTACTATTTGATGTCGCAGAGTTTGGAGCTGAACCAGCGTCACCACGTCATGCACCTGCTGCCGGAGGTTGAATGCGGTCCGAAGGCGTGGACCGTGTTGAAGGAGCTGCACGCCCCGACCTCCGTTGTCGCAACGTTGATGCTGGAGAGGGAGCTGTCCGCGTTGCGCCTGAGCGAGGGAGAGCCGGTGCAACCAGTCCTGGACAAGATGCGCGACCTCTACGCGAAGTTGGCGACCGCGGGAATCACCTACCCGGAGCAGACCAAGTGCTTGAAGATGCTCTCGCTGCTGCCGGAATCGTGGCTTCAATTTACGAGCGGATTGAGCCTGCCGCAGAACCAGAGCTTGTGGACGCTCGAGTGGGTGCGGACGAAGATTCTGGAGGAGGACTTCCGTCGCCGCCAACTGAGGGGTGGAGACGACGGCAGCAGCGGCTACGGGATGCAAGGGAGCCGACGTGGCAGAGGACGTGGCTTCGGTGGTGCTGGACGCGGTGCAAAGAAAGACGACGACTCCAACGACCAACAAGGAGGTACCGGTTGGGGTCGCGGTGCGAAATCTGGACGTGGGGGCAAGTCGGGTGCTGGTGGCAAAATGAAAGGGAGTTGCTGGTATTGTGAGAAGGAAGGGCACCCCTGGTTTTTGTGCTATAAGAAACCCGATGGATGGACCCCCCAGAATCGTCACCAGGATGGCGGCGCGCGGAGGAACCAGAAAAACGGCGCCAACATGGTCGCTGATTCGTCCGACAACAACCCGAAGGGCAACGGCGGTGCGGAGAAGAAGAAGGAGCGCACCGCGGGCCAATTCTTCCATGTGGGAGACAAGGGGGAGCAAGGAGACGCCTCTGCCAAAGTTGGAGCAGAGCTGCACCCCCTAGACTATTGGGTGTTGGACACAGGCGCTGCTTGGACGATGACGCCGCGCAAGGACCTGCTGGACGAAGTACGAGCTGCACCGATCAATGAAGTGTGCTCCGCCTCTGGACACATGTTGAAGGTGGCTGGTGCGGGACGAGCTGCGTTTAAGGGAGCGGATGGCAAGCCGGTGGTGCTGCACGACGTTCTCTTCGTCCCCGACCTGAAGGCCAACCTTATCTCCCTCCGTAAGCTTGGCAAGGCTGGGGTGAACACCAACACGGATGGGGCACGCACTTATAAGGGGAAGCTGGGCAATCGGGTGCTTTGGGATCTGCACGAGAGCAAGGACGTGTACAGATCTATGTGGCAGCTGCCGGCCCTGGCGTGGCATGGTGGGGGGCAGGCTGGAGAGGGTCTACATCCCAGGGGGAGTGCAATGCCGTTGGAGGGGTTGGTGTGAAAGTGTCAGCCAGATCTGGGGAGACAGATTGGGCAACGGCACACCGGCGCTTAGGGCATGTGGCAATGCCTTTGCTGAAGCAGCTGGAGAAGGATGGAGCCGTTAAGGGTCTGAAGCTGAACGGACAGCCACCCGATGACAACTGTGAAATCTGTTTGCTTTCAAAGTTCACCCGTTTCCCTTTCCATAGTGTGGCTGGCAGGAGCAAGAAGCCTTTGGAGCTGGTCCACATGGACTTGGTGGGGCCGCTGCCGGTGCAAGGGCACAAGGGGGAGCGGTATTTTCTTACAATTGTGGATGACTGGAGCAGGCTGATGTGGGCGTATCCGCTGAAGCAGAAGGACCACGCCGCCTCCACGATACGGGACGATTGGCTGCCATTCGTGGAGAAGCAGGCGGAGTGTGTAGTGAAGCGGATTAGGACAGACCGGGGTGGTGAGTTCCTTGGAGCTGAAATGACGGCCTGGCTCAAGAAGCAGGGCATCCAGAGAGAGCTGACCACGGCTTATACCCCACAGTCCAATGGTGTAGCAGAACGGGCAAACCGGACCATTCTGGAGACAGCTAGGGCGCTGCTCATAGAATCTGGGCTGAGCAATTCTATGTGGCCTCATGCTGTCCGGCACGCCACTGTCGCTAGGAACAGGGTGCTCACCAAGGTTGGGGATGACTCGTGGGTGCCGTTGGAGAGGTGGCTTGGGAGGAAGCCGCCGGTGGACATGCTGAGGGTGTTCGGTTGCATGGCAGTCGCCCACGTCCCCAAGACCTACCGCAGTAAGTTGGGGGCGAGTGCAATCTGGTGTGTGCATTTGGGGCTGGCTGCTGAGAGCAAGGGATGGCTGCTGTGGGAACCATCCAAGGGTGTGTTGTTTGACAGCAGGGATGTGAAATTCATTGAGGGCATGATGTATGGGAGCTGGGAGAAACAGCCGGAGGCAAGGGTGTCCCAGCAGATGGAGCAGATCACCATGCAGCTAGACCTGACTCCTAGTGTGTGGGAGGAGGGAGAGGAGGCAGCTGCTGGAAATGGTGATGGAGAGAAGGTACAGGAGGCATCTGCTGGTGGAGAAAATGGTGTGGAAACTGGCGGCAGCACTAGTGGAGCTGCTGGACCCGAGGGAGGAGAGAAGCAGCAGGGAAAAACTAAGAAGCCGAAGGGTGTCGTTATGAAGGGATGGGAGACACCCGTCTCCAGGCCAGGACGTACCCGTATGGCTACTAAGAAGCTGACTGCAGGAACTGATGCAGCAGAGCAGCAGCTAGGGACCGAAGAGGCATTGCTGATTCTACCTCATGGCTATGACCCGGATGAGGAGGATGAGCCTGCGTACTGTTTTCTTGCCCCTGCACCAGAGGAACCAGCTAGCATGGAGGAGGCATTAGCTGGACCAGATAGGGACAAGTGGCTGGCTTCTAGGGATGCAGAGTACCAGAGTCTGCTGGAGAATAGGACATGGGATCTGGTGGTGCTGCCTGATGGGAAGAAAGCGATACAATGCAAGTGGGTGCTGAGGATCAAGACCGATGACAAGGGGCAGGTCACCATCTACAAGAGTAGGCTGGTGGCGAAGGGGTTTATGCAGAAGGAGAAGCAGGACTTCAACGAGATCTTTGCTCCCACTGCCAAACCCCCTACCCTCCGTGTCTTGTTGGCAGATGCAGCTGTTAGTGGGAAATTTATCATTCAGATGGATATTTCAACGGCATTCCTGAATGGGATTTTAGAGGAGGATGTGTACATGACGCAGCCGCCTGGGTATGAGGATGGTACGGGCAGGGTGTGCAAGCTCAACAAGTCCATCTACGGCTTGAAGCAGGTGCCACGCTGCTGGTACCAGAAGTTGGCAGCTGTTTTAGAGGAGATGGGATTCAGGACCAGCAGCTGTGATGAGAGCCTCTTTCTCAAGGGCGAGGGGGAGAAGCTGGTGCTGTTTCTGGTCTATGTGGACGACATTCTTCTCTTCAGTAGCAGCATGAAGGAGATCCAGAAAGTGCAGCAGCAACTGATGGAAAACTTCAAGTGCAAGAACCTTGGGGAGGTAAAGTACTACCTCGGGATGCACGTGGAGAGGGATCCTGATCACAGGTGGTTGAAGCTGCACCAGGAGAAGTTCATCAAGGAGCTGGGGGAGAAGTATGGGATTGAGAATGAGCGCAAGGTTGCAACTCCCCTGCCAGCAGAATTCAAGCTTGTGAAGGCTGCAGAGGATGAAGGGGTTGAAGCTGAAGAGCAGCAGCAATTTCAGTCCTTGGTGGGCAGCAGCAGCAGCAGCAGTTCACACGAGGCCCGACATCTCTTTTTCGGTTGGGCAGCTGGCTAGGGTGGTGCAGAATCCATCAGAGGAGCAGGTGGATGCAGCTGAGCGTGTGGTGAAGTACCTGAACTCTCACCCAAGCATTGGAGTTCAATACTCCGCATCTGCACAGGTGAAGCAGAAAGGGGTGGAGGTGCTGAAAGAGAAGGGGGAGAGGCTTGGAGAAGGCAAGCTATTTCTCACTTGCTTTACCGATGCTACGTGGGCTTCTGAGAAGGAGGACTCCTCATCTGTGGGAGGATACATCTGCGTAGTTGGGGGAGGACCTGTTAGTTGGAGGTCCAAGAAGCAGACGGAGACGGCACTCTCTTCCGTAGAATCAGAGTACATGGCGATGTTCCATGGGGTGAAGGAGGTGATTTGGCTGAGGAGGCTGTTAGAGGAGATTGGCCAGGAGCAGAAAGTTGCTACGCCGCTGTTTTGTGATAGCAAGGGGGCTCTTGGGATGGCCAGAAACGCTGTGCTTCATGGGCTGAACAAGCACATGCGTATCAAGTGGCACTGGCTGCGTAAGGAGGTGAAGAGGGGGACGGTGCATCCGATCTACATCAAGACTCACCAGCAGCCAGCAGACTTTCTCACCAAGAGGCTTGCGGATGAGCCTCATTGGCGTTGTGTGCGCATGAGTGGAATGAGCATGAACTAGCATGGAATGACGGGGATGCAGCCGGCAGGCTGAGGGGGAGTGTGTTGGGTGCAAATGCACATTGCACGACATCCTGCCGTCTGTTTGTACGAGTATGCGTGTGCGAATGCATTTGTGTGTAAATGGTGTGTTCGTGTGTTTGTTTGCTTTCGCATTTTTCGCTTGATGCATTTGCAGGTACTCGCGCAATATGCGCTTCGGCACAACATTGTACGCGCTATGAACAGTGCAAGCAGAAAGGACGAGCTCGCAAAGGAACCCAAGATGGAAGCTTTGCAGTTCGGTTGAGTTGATTGCGCAGATTCAGTTCTATCCAACTCGAAATTGTACTGTTTTGTTTGGTTAACTATAGTGTAGCAGGGAAGGCACTATAGGGGTACAATTTAGGTGAAGGTTGGATGTTGTTTGTCTGTATCTGCATGCTACAAGGCCAGGGGAAACCAGCGGAACCAGCATTTGGCTGGTTGGGCAAAGACAAAACAGGTTCTGTTTTTAGAACCTGAACCTGGTTGTTGTTTTCCCAGGTTGGAAAAACAGAACCAGAGGTTGTTTACCAACCTACCACCTGCTATTTTGTCCAGCCAGGTTGGTTCTGTTGCTTGGAATTATTTGGGATCATCCCTGGTTGTTCCCAGGTTGATTCCCAAGGTCCTTGCTAGCTAGAACTATTTAATCCTTCTCTGTTTGTACCTGAATATAGTCAAATTGATTCAAGCGAATTCCTTCCTCGCTGGAATTTCGTTTCTGCGCTATTCGACGGCGGAATGCTACCCGAGTTAACGCTAGTATGCTAGCACTCCAACGCTAGGCAAACGCTGTCCGAGCCATAACTTAGTAATGGCAGAACTTTTCGCGAGGCAACTTGGCTCATTTTAAAGCTCTTGGAGCGAGCTTCGATATAGCGAATTCTCAGCTTAATCCGATCGACGGTCTGCACGGCACGCTGCGCGACGTTCAAGGTGCTCTTGCTGTTTTGACTAAGTCCTTCTTGATCCCTCTCTCTACAAATTCGGACCCGAGGATAGGGGCTAGTCTTGTACCAGGCACCCAGGGACCCTTGGAGGTGACCCCGAGGAGAGGTTTTAAGTTTGATTAAGTCCTAATAGCTTGAGTTTATTAGGCCCTTACACCAACACCGACACCCCCATAGTCGCCACCCCCACACTCCTCACCCCCAAACCCTAAAACGGGCGGAACGGGGGAAGGAGCGCGGGGGACGGCGAGGGGGACGGCGCACGGCCCCCAGGACGCCACCACGGGGCAGCGAGGGGCCGCGCGCGGCTCCTTAGGGCGCCGCGAAGGGGCAGCGGGGGGTCGCGCGCGGCTCCCCAGGGCGGCGCGACGGGAAATCGGGGGCCGCGCGCGGCTCCCCAGGGCGTCGCGGCCGTCGACGGGGCAGCGAGGGGTCGCGCGCGGCTCCCCAGGGCGGCACGACGGCGAATCGGGGTAGCGGGGGGCCGAGCGCGGCTCCCCAGGGCGGCGCGACGGGAAATCGGGGCCGCGGGGAGCCGCGCGCGGCTCCCCAGGACGTCGCAACGGAAAGGGCGGGGGCGCGCGGGGTCCCCCACGGTAGGAAACCGCCGCGCGCCTCGGGGCGCACGGCGGGGAGAAAACCGCCGCACGCCCCGAGCGCGCGGCGGGATGAAAAATCCGTCGCACGCCACGGGGCGTGCGACACAGACAGTAGTAGGAGCAGCGGAAGACTGAGGTGGTGGGGCCCACCCACAGGATCGACCCAACAGGATCGTCCTGCTCTGATAGCATGTTAGAAACAATAGCATCCAGCTGCTGGAACTCTGCGAGGAGGAAGCGAAGTCGGCGTCCCTCCTTGCCGGCTTCGACGGCCGCCACGTACTCCGACTCGGTCGACGACAGCGTCGCGCACTTGATGCGCTGGCTCGACCAGGAGACCGCGGCCCCTCCGTAGACGAACACGTAGCCGCCCGTGCTCGTCCTGCTCTGCTTGTCACCGGCGTCGTCGGCGTCCACGTAGCCGACCAGCTCCAGCGACTCAGGTCCACCGCCAAACTCCAGGGCGGTGTCGCGCGTGTTGGCGAGGTAGGCGAGGCAGCGGTCGACCTCGCGCCAGTGCTGGTCGCTTCTCACCGTGAGGCCGCTCCCCAGCTTGCTGCAGGCGAAGGCGATGTCCGGCCTCGTCGTCGTCGCCGCGAACTGCAGCGAGCCGACCTTCTGCCGGTACTCCTCCTCCTGTCGCTCCTGCGCCTCCTCGTCATCGAAGGTGAGCTCGGCGTAGGCGTCAACCGAGACCGGCGTCTTCGGAGTCCGTCCGCCCTGCTCCTCGTCGATGAAGCGCCTACGCAGCTTGTCGGCGTAGCCCTGCTGGTGCAGCCACAGCTTCCCCGCCGACCTGTCGCGCACGATCTCCAGCCCGAGGTACTTCTGCACCGGCGAGATCTCGCGCAGCTCGAAGGCGGCCTCCAGTAGCTCCTTCAGCTCCTTCAGCATCGCGGGGCTGCTGCTGGCGGCGAGCAAGTCGTCGACGTAGACCAGCACCCAGCAAGTCGCCCCGTCGTCGCCGACCTTGAAGTAGAGGGCCTCGTCGACCTGGCTCTTCTTCCACCCAGCGCCGACCAGCACGTCGTTGAGCGCCAAGTACCACAGCAGCGGCGACTGCTTCAGCCCGTACAGACTCTTAAGCAGTTTGCACACCCGGCCGGTTCCGTCGTTGAAGTAGTCCGGCTGCGACATGTACAACACCCGGTCGAGCTTGCTCTGCAGGAAGGCGTTCTTCATGTCGAGCTGCATCAGGTTCAGGTTGAGGACGGCGACGATACTGAGGAAGATCCTCAGCGTCACGTAGCTGCCCACCGGCGCGAACGTCTCATCGTAGTCGGCGCCGTACACCTGCGTGAAGCCTTTCACGACCAGCCTCGCCTTCTCCCGCTCGACGGTGTCGTCGATGTTGTACTTCGTCGTCAGCACCCACCGGTTCTTCATGACATTCACTCCCGGCGGGCGTTCGACCAGCTTCCTCGTGCCCATGGCGAGGAGACTGCGGATCTCCTCCTCCATGGCGGCCTTCACCGCCGGACCCTTCCAGCTCGCCAACGCCTCCTTCACCGACATCGTCGCGATGTCCCAGCGGTGCTCGGGGTCGGCCAGCATGTCGGGGTCGAGCTCCGGAAACTCCTTGTCCTCATCAGCGTCGTCGTACGGCAGGTCATCGTCGTCCTCCACGTCGTACACCGTGGTGAAGGCAGCGGGGATGAAGAAGTCGGGCGGCCTCCGAAGTCGACCAGACTTCCGGGGTTCAGGAGGGACCACCACCACGTCCCGGTCGGTGGACTGGTCGACCACCTTCTGGTCGACCGGCTCCTCGTCGCCCAACTGCTCCCCTTCATCTTCACCGCCATCCTCGTCGTCCTGCTGCACTTCGGTCGGCGTCCCGACCGACTTCTCCCCTGCGGTCAGCTCCCCTGCCGACTGCCAGGTCGCCGACTGCTCCTTGGTCGGCCTCGCTGCTGCCTGCTCCCCTGTGGGCTTCACCCAAGTCGGCTGCACCTCCTCGACCTGCTCCCCTGTCGACTTCGCCCGTAGGTCGACCTGCTGCTCGTCGACTTGCTGCGCGTCCTGTCGGCCACCGGCGATGCCCTTGGTCGGCGCCACAGGCGACGTCCCACTGCTCCCCTCATCGCCGGAGGCCGACAGCGGATTTAGCTCATGCCGGTCGACGAGAGGAGGAGCAGGGGAGGGGGAGGAAGGGTGGACGACCTCGGTGTCGTCCTCAGCAAGTTCACCGACCTCGGCGAGCAGAGGGAGCGTTGCCGTCGAGGTATCCGTCGGCGTTTTCATCAGTGTCCGCCCTGACACTGGCCCATGCTCCGACTTCCACTCCTCCAGCGACAGATCCTCGTAGAACACCACGTCCGACGTGGTGACCACCCGGTTGGCGGCAATGTCGAGGAGCTCCCAGCCCTTGCTCGCCTCCGACACGCCGAGATGAAGGCCCCACTTGGCCTTCGGCTTCAGCTTGCCACCCCGCTGCTGCTCGGGGACGAGGAACTGCGCCATGCAGCCCCACACGCGCGCCAGCGACAAGTCGGGCTTCGTCCCGGTCAGCAGCTGGTATGGCGTCGTCCCCGGCGTCGCCGACCGCTCTAGGCAGTTGCGGATCCAGACGGCCTGCCGCAGAGCGAGGTGCCACCAGTGGTGCTGCACGCCCATGTGCAGCAGCATCGTCCGCACCGACTCCACCACCGTCCGCATCTCCCGCTCCGCCATGCCGTTCTGCTGCGGGGTGTATGGGCAGGTCAGGTCGTGGACGATCCCCTTGCCGTCCACGAAGTCGGTGAACGTCTTCCCGAGGAACTCCCCGCCTCGGTCCGAGCGCAACATCAGCACCGACTTCTTCGTCTGCCTCTCCACCAGCACCAGCCACTTCTGGAACTCCAGCAGCACATCCGACTTCTTGGCAACCGGCCTCACCCACACGAAGCGGGTCTTGCGGTCCTTCAGCAGCAAGAAGTACAGGCTACCGTCCTTGGCAGCCACCCGGAATGGCCCACACAGGTCGATGTGGACGACGGCTAGCACGTCGGCGGCGTCGGAGCCTTGGTCGGGGAAGGTGTGCCGCGCCAGCTTCCCGCCGACGCACGAGACACACGGTGGGTCGGCGCCCGTCGCCGACTTGAGGTCCAGCCCAATGGCGACCTCGTTCTTCGCCGAGCTCCTGATGGTGTCCATGCCGACGTGCGCAAGCCGAGCATGCATCCTGTCCGGCGTCGACTTCGTCTTGGAGGCGATGGCCCGCAGGGCCACGACATCCGGCATGGGCGACGTCGACCTCGTTGAGCAGGGACGCAGGTCGGTGCAAAGGACTCGCCCGGAGTACGTCGCCCGACCAAGCACCTCTCCTGCTGCCGAAACGAGCAGCATCCTGTCGCCGTCCTCCTGAAACTTCACGCCGTGCTCCTTCAACTGGCCAGACGACAACAGGTTCGCCCGCACACCCGGGACGTACAGCACGTCGGGGATGAGTACCTGCTTCCCGGCCTCGCCTTGCAAGGCGACCGTGCCCCGGCCTTGGACGTCTTGCAGCGCCCCATTGAAGCCACGCACGTGCTTCAAGTCGCCGCTCGGCCCCAGGTCGACGAAGGCGTCCTTGGTCCCCATCAGGTGGTGGGAGCAGCCGCTGTCCAGCAAGACCACCGCCGGGTTCGCCTGCACTGCTGCTGCCATCACTTGGAAATCCTCACCAGCCTCCGGCGCCAGTGAGACGGTCGGCTCCACAACGCCGACCAGGGAGCACGACGCCGACTTGTCGTTGCTCCCCTTGCCGCTAGGAGAGGGGTCGGCGTCCTTCGCCGAGGTGGACGACTTGGTCGACTGCTTCTCCTTGCGCGGCTGACTTCCTCCTCGACGAGATCGACGACTGCCAGACCTCCCGCGGCCTCCCTTGTCGTCGTCGTCCGAGTCACTGCGGTCGGGGCACTCGAAGGAGAGGTGATCGGGGTCGCCGCACAGCCAGCACTCCCGACGTCGACTTCCTCGTCCCGGGCCACTGTCCTTGGTCGACTTCTTCTTGTCGACCTCCTTGGCCGACTTCGAGCCACCGCTACCACTGCCGCCAGACTGTCCACGCTGCCCCGGTCGACCGCCTTGTTTCGCCGGGGCGACAAAGTTTGCCTGCGCCAAGAGCTCCTGGGACCGCTCAGCCTCCTGCATCGCCTCGTCCTGCAGGATGTACGAGGTTAGGTTGTCCTCGTTGAGCGTCGCCCTTGTGCTCGGCGCCATGGACAGCCGCTTCAACAGGTTGTAGCTGCTCCGGAGTCCCTGCATGACATGGGTGATGTACGACGCCGTCGAATACTCCGCACCGGCCATCCTGATGGTGGCGAGAATTCGCCGGGCCCGGTTGCAGTAGTCGGTCGCCGTCTCCTCGTCGCCCATGCGCAGGTGCGTCAGCTGCCCTTCAAGCTGGGCGATAAACAGGTCGTCGGTGACCTGGTACGTCGACTCAATGAAGTGCCACGCCTGGTGGCCGGCGTCGAGGTACTCCCGGCACCACTTCAAGGCGATTTGCACGCCCGGCGAGCAGCACCGTGAGATGACCGTGAAGGTCAGCAGCTGCACGGCGCGAAACTCCGCACGCAAGTCGGGGTCGCTCGGCGTCGCCACGGTACCACGAGCAAAGTTGATGAGCCCGGCCATCTCCAGCTGGGGCTCAATAGCTTCCTTCCAGGTGAGAATGTCGGGTCGGCCGACCAGTAGGGGAGTCACCGAGATCCTATCCGGCGTAAACTTGAAGTAGCCGTAGCTCGGTGCAATCCCACCTGCTGTCACCTGGGTTGCCGACATCGGCACGGACCCACTCCGTCGACCTCCGACGTCGCCCTGCGAGAACCCTGCAGCCGCCGACGACCGCATTCCTCGCGTCTGAACGCCGCCGACTTCGTTGGCGTGAATCACACCACGCTGCCTCGACGACATGCCTCCCGCACTGCTGCCGACTTGGTCGCCTCCGGCGTTGACGCCCATGTCGACGCCGCCCTCGGTGTTCACCGGTCGAGGAGAAGCAGGTTTGGCAACAATGATACAATGAAGTTGGCTAGGAAAGACTACATCAGAGCTAGGATGCAAGCAGGTCGACTGCCAACTTTCTCTAGTGTACAGCTTACGCGCGCACTGCTTCGTCACCTGCACAGCGTACGCACCAAGTCCACCTTGTGCTGACGACTGCATCTCATCTGCCAGGTCGACCTCGGGATACCACCACCGAGGTCGTCCTTGCCAACCTCGCCTGGGCGACCTTCGCGTGCCTTCGCAGACCCTCGTCACCCAGGTAACCTGGTCGACCGGGCAACCACGTCGACCAGGTGCTCCTGTGCGTGCCTGTCGACCTCCCAAGTCGACGGCCACCTCCAGTCGACCTCACCAAGTCGACCACGCCCTCTGGTCGACCAACTCCAGGTCGACGACACTCCTTGTCGACCACCTCCAGGTCGACCAGCACTCCTGTTGGCCGACCACCCAAGTCGGCTACCCCAGGTCGGCGTCCCCAAGTCGACGCCCTCTGCAGGTCGACTTCTCAAGTCGACCACTCGAAGTTGGCGCCCTCCCAAAGTCGGCGCCCTTGCAGTGGCTTCCGTGCAGGTCGACCAACCCCGTCGACCGGCTCGCCCACTACTGCAGGTCGGCTGCACCCCTACACCCGACCAGGAAGTCGGCTCCGCCCAAGCGAGGACGGGGCCAACACCCAACTCCCGTTGACATCCACGGCCGACGCTCGCTGCTCCAGCGCCATCCGCACTCGCCAACTCACGGCGGCGGAAGTCCTCTTGTAGGATTGCGCGCTTCACGTCTTCAAGCGAGAGACGGGGCAAGTCACGGTTCAGGTTAATGATGAGGGAGGACCACGACTCGGGGAGTAGTGCCAGCAACTTGGTCTTCTTCTGGATCTGGGGCATCTTAATGTCGCCTACAATAGGCAATTTAGATCGCACGATTTCATGAAGAATTGACGACACAGCATCAGATTGAACGAACGGCACTATGGCAGCAACATAGTCTTAGGAACACAATTACGAACAGCTAGGAAGAGTTACGAGTTGGGAAGGACTCCCAGCTCCTACAAACCCCAAGAGCCGAGGTACAGTGATGAGAACAATGCTACACTGTCCCCAACCAAGAAGGGTCTCGAAACTACCCTTCACAAGGGCCTACACCAACTGAAATGTTACACTACACTTTGTAATGTAACTATCTTCAATATCTTGAGGTGTAGCCTTTTGGCGAGCTTCGAAAACACTTGAAGCTTGAAACCAAGGCTCGGGTTCTTCATCACAAACTCAACCTTGAGTTCTTGATGGGTCTGCTGCACACACCTGCGATACGCCGAACGTTCGACAAGCGACAAAATAGAAACCGCGCGCTAGACACAAATGACCTCATTGACATGCGGCTAGCGATAACTCGCTATTGACTCGACACACATACACTCAACATCATGACCCATCATTCACACACTATTATAAGCATGAAATATATATTATTTCATGCCCTCATTCCATTCCATGCACACACGCATGCACGCACATGGAGAACAAGCCGAGTGCAAACCGCAGGTTGCACCAACACGTGTAATATGGGGGCCCCACTCCGGAGCGTTGATAAGGGTCGAGCGTTCTGATGAATTAATATTCTCTCCCTGCTGCACGGTGTTAAGGCTCCTCGCCATTACCCACAGGTGAAGCCAACACAGTTACAAAGGCTTAAGGGAAGGTTTCAGGAACAAGAGAATCTGTACCAACCTCGGATAAGTCCTTCTAACCCTACTCAGTTAAAAAACTAATTTTGAGTTGGCAGTTTTTAGTGCATGACCTAGGGATGATACATTTTATGCACCTATGATCTTAAAAGCAAAACCATCTACAGCTACTCAGAGCGACAGCAGCCAAAACTCCTCGAGGTGATCGTCCCGCGGTCGCACCACTGTCCACCATCGCCTGTAGGCATCACCCGTTGCCCATATCCGCTTATGCAACCCAACTGTCCTCAGTGGGGTCATATCCCTTCCAGCGTATCAGGAACTCGAGGGTCTTGCCGCCGCGGTGCCGATGAGTGAGAACATGCTCGATCTCGTAATCTGGTTCATTTTGCACGAGTACAAATGGAGGTGGCAGTAGCTGCTGTTCCTGTTCTGTTGGTTGGGATCCTTGTAGGGTTTCAGTAGCTGAACATGGAAAGTGTTGTGAAGCTTCCACGTAGTGTTAGAGATTAAGGACCGAGTCTATGAAGAATAGTGGCAGAAATATCACAAAATCGTTGGTCCTAGTTTCTGGACAGAAACCGCGACTTCACAAGAAACGTCGTCGACGTAAAAATGCACCGTTGGAATCTCGTGAAAACCATATGTTGTAGCTCTAGAACGTTGCTACAAGTCCCAATTTGAATCACATGAAAAGGTGGAGTATTTCGCGAGATATTAATTTCGGCGCACTAGGGGGTATGCTGCCACACAAGCTTAACTCAATCACAATTGTTCTCACAAGTTCTCAAGTTGATGCACAGAAGAGAGTTAGAGTAGGCATCAACCAGGTAGGAGGGAAGAGAATGACGAGAGAAAAGGTCCCAAGGGAGTCCCCAACCAAGGAAACCCCATGCCACACAATTTCCCTCTCCATAGGCAACCCAATTTTCACCCTTGTCATTTTCCCAACCTCCACAATCCACCTCACTCCAACTTGGCCACACTTGCCAACCTGGTTTGGCTTCACCCAACCACATGGCAGCATCTACAGTGATGGGACCGAATTTCCCAACCCCAAAAGTCTGTACCCCATATTGAGTCACTCTCACAACTTCCCAAAGTCGCCGCAACCAAAGTACAAAAAGCATACGAACTCCAATGTCCGTAACTTTCTTGTTCTTGCTCCGATCGCGACGATTCTTGGTTCGTCGGAAAGCTCTCGAGCAGAGCAATCACTTCAGATATCTGCTCAAGCCAAATAACATTCACACACACTCAGAAAATCCAAACCGCACAAGCATATGATGGGAGGCAGACAGACGTGAATGCGAATGATAGCATCACAACAAACTCCCCCTCTGGCTGCCAACCATCATTCCACATGCCATAGCTCAAGCATGCACCCTCAATGCACACTCATCCCAGCAAGTTTCATGCCCTTCCAATGCTCAGGTTCTGCCAGGCGCTTGGTGAGAATGTCAGCCGCCTGCTGCTGGGTCTTCACAAGCTCCAGTCGCACCTCCTTGTCCAGGAGCCTCCTTGTCCAATGCCACTTGGGCCTGATGTGCTTTGTCAGCCCATGAAGAGAGGCATTCTTGGCCAGCTTCACTGTTGACTCGTTGTCACAGAAAAGCACAATTGGCTCCTTCTTGCACACTCCAATCTCCTCCAACAAACGTCTCAGCCACACCACCTCCTTTGCCCCATGATGCAGGGCCATGTACTCTGTCTTACAAGAGGACAGCCCCACCTCGTTATGCTTCTTGCTGCGCCAGCTCACTGCACCACCTCCAAACAGGCACACGTAGCCTCCAATGCTGGTGCCATCCTCTGTTGGTGCAACCCTACGGTTTGCACTCGGCTTGTTGTCCGTGTGCGTGCATGCGTGTGTGCATGGAGTGGTATGAGTGCATGAAATAAATATATATTTCATGCTTATAATGGTGTGTGAATGATGGGTCATGGTGTCGAGTGTGTGTGTCGAGTCAATAGCGAGTTATCGCTAGCCGCGTGTTAATGCGGTCATTTGTGTCTCGCGCGCGGTTTCTATTTTGTCGTGTGTCCCGTGCGCGGTTTCTATTTTGTCCTGTGTCGAACGTTCGGCGTGTCGCAGGTGTGTGTGCAACAGACCCATCAAGAACTCGAGGATGAGTTTTGTGATGAAGAACCCGAGCCTTGGTTCAAGCTTCAAGTGATTACGAAGCTCGCCAAAAGGGTACACCTCAAGATATTGAAGATAGTTACATTACAATGTGTAGTGTAACATTTCTATGGGTGTAGGCCCTTGTGGAGGGTAGTTTCGAGACCCTTCTTGGTTGGGGACAGTGTGACACTGTTCCCCATCACTGTAGCTCGGTTCTTGGGGTTTGTAGGAGCTGGGAGTCCTTCCCAACTCGTAACTCTTCCTAGCTGTTCGTAATTGTGTCTTCTAAGACTATGTTGCTGCCATAGTGCCGTTCGTTCAATCTGACGCTGTGTCGTCAATTCTTGATGAAATCGTGCGATCTAAATTGCCTATTGTAGGCGACGTTAAGACGCTCCAGATCCAAGTTGAATGAGGTCAATTGAAGGTGTGAGAAGATCGCTATGATTGTTTGAAGCCGCTGTGCAGAAATCTGACTGCGCACTCTATCTTTGGCTCTAGGCACATTGAAGCCTACTATGACTATAACAAGTGGTATCAGAGCACCTTGGAGCAGCTACGACGATGGCTGGACCTGAAGAGAGGGGTGGCAGAGGTGCTGGAGGCAATGGAGAAGCCCAAGCACAAGGCCAAGCCCGTGATTCAGCCGTGGCGCCCGTGCAACCTACTCTTGGGCCTTCAAGGGATGAGCCAAGAGTGTTCGGGCTTGATAAGTTCAACGGCGACAACTTTGCTGAGTGGTCCTTCAGAATGGAGAATGTGTTTGACCATTATGACCTGCTGGAGGTGATGGAAGGAACAGAGAAGCGTCCCGAGAACGACCCGGAGAAGAGCTCGTGGGTGCGGAAGAGCGCACAAGGCTATCTCCTACTTGGGCAAGCGTTGGGGAGCAACCAGATCCGTCACATCAAGCCTTTCCAGCGTGATCCAGAGAAGGGACCAAAGGCATGGGCTGCTCTCAAGGGTGTACACGCTCCTGCAACAGCTGCGGATACCGCCGAGGAAGAGGCAGAGGACGAGGGGGAGGAAGATTTGGTGGCAGCAACTCTGGCGGAGGCCGCGGGAGTGGCGGATACGGCAGCGACGACAAGAGCTACGGGCGCGGTCGCGGCCGATTCGATGGCGAGTGCCATTATTGTCACAAGACCGGACACATGTGGCGCGATTGCTACAAGCTCCCTGAAGGATGGACCCCTGCTCAAGACTAAGAGGATAGAGTGCGAAGATAACTACTACAACGGGAGCTTTACTGCGGGGAAGGCACGTGTGTGAGAGGGATCTCTGCGTTCGTTCCTTAGTCGTTTCCTTGTGCGCACACTACTTGCTAGTTCACGGGGAGAATTGGCAAGAGTTCCACTAGGAAAACATTACAATGAAAGTTCAAAATGATTGCAATAACATTGACACGCACGACTACATCAGAGCTAGCACAACTGCTGGTCGACCTCCAGCGCAGCACGGTCGACCGCGTTCCAGCGCAGCAATGCTTGCACCGCTCCAGCGCTGCAGAGCTGCGGCGCGCCAACGTTGCAAGTCTGCGGTGCGCCAACGCTGCAGCAAGTCGGCTGCACAGCGTTGCATCCGCAGGACAACGGTGCACCTGCTTCGCAGGTGCGTGCAGCTGGTTGGTGCTCCACGCCTGGTCACGAGCACAGCGCAGACGCCTAGATCAAGCCCACGCCAGCGACTGCGCCCACCAGCCACGTCGACCTCGGGATACCACCCCCGAGGTCGTCCTCGCAGAAACGTCTTCCCAGCGAGCTTCGCACACGTCGCCCGGGTATCCCGGTCGACCGGGCAACCCTGCCTGGTCGTCCAGCCCTGCCAGACGCCGACTACACCAAGCCCGGCGTCCCCAGGTCGGCGTCCTAGCGTCCTGGTCGGCGTCCTCTCGCCCAGGACGCCGTCCAGACGCCCCAGTCGGCGTCCAGACGCCCGGGACGCCGAGCAAGCGCTCAGGTCGGCGTCCAGCCTCTCCGGACGCCAAGCAGACGCCCAGGTCGGCCCAGGACGCCCAGCAGACGCCCCGGTCGGCGTCCAGGCGCACAGGACGCCACGCAGACGCTCAGCTCAGCGTCCAGCCTCCCAGGATGCCGTGCAGATGCCCAAGACGCCGCCCAGACACTAAGGACTGTTGGGTGCAAATTTACATTGCACGACATCCTGCCGTCTGTTTGTACGAGTATGCGTGTGCGAATGCATTTGCGTGTGAATGGTGTGTTCGTGTGTTTGTTTGCTTTCGCATTTTTCGCTTGATGCATTTGCAGGTACTCGCGCAATGTGCGCTTCGGCACAACATTGTATGCGCTATGAACAGTGCAAGCAGAAAGGACGAGCTCGCAAAGGAACCCAAGATGGAAGCTTTGCAGTTCGGTTGAGTTGATTGCGCAGATTCAGTTCTATCCAACTCGGAATTGTACTGTTTTGTTTGGTTAACTATAGTGTAGCAGGGAAGGCACTATAGGGGTACAATTTAGGTGAAGGTTGGATGTTGTTTGTCTGTATCTGCATGCTACAAGGCCAGGGGAAACCAGCGGAACCAGCATTTGGCTGGTTGGGCAAAGACAAAACAGGTTCTGTTTTTAGAACCTGAACCTGGTTGTTGTTTTCCCAGGTTGGAAAAACAGAACCAGAGGTTGTTTACCAACCTACCACCTGCTATTTTGTCCAGCCAGGTTGGTTCTGTTGCTTGGAATTATTTGGGATCATCCCTGGTTGTTCCCAGGTTGATTCCCAAGGTCCTTGCTAGCTAGAACTATTTAATCCTTCTCTGTTTGTACCTGAATATAGTCAAATTGATTCAAGCGAATTCGTTCCTCGCTGGAATTTCGTTTCTGCGCTATTCGACGGCGGAATGCTACCCGAGTCAACGCTAGTATGCTAGCACTCCAACGCTAGGCAAACGCTGTCCGAGCCATAACTTAGTAATGGCAGAACTTTTCGCGAGGCAACTTGGCTCATTTTAAAGCTCTTGGAGCGAGCTTCGATATAGCGAATTCTCAGCTTAATCCGATCGACGGTCTGCACGGCACGCTGCGCGACGTTCAAGGTACTCTTGCTGTTTTGACTAAGTCCTTCTTGATCCCTCTCTCTACAAACTCGGACCCGAGGATAGGGGCTGGTCTTGTACCAGGCACCCAGGGACCCTTGGAGGTGACCCCGAGGAGAGGTTTTAAGTTTGATTAAGTCCTGATAGCTTGAGTTTATTAGGCCCTTACACCAACAAGCTGGTATCAGAGCTGCGTTATAGTGATCCTCGTTATAGGTAGCTATGGCGGGCAACACCTCGGCGGGAGCTGGTGAATCTTCAGCCCAAGATCGTAGCGGCAGCCAAGATTCTGGTCTTTCAGCGCCAAGGGGAGCGCGAACAAACCAGGGCTCGCTTGTCAAGGAGGTGCTGAAGAATTTCACCGTCGAGAAGTTCAATGGTGAGGGCTATGATGATTGGGCCTGGAAAATGCAATTATATTTCCGTCAGATCGGTTTGCTGAAACTAATGATTGGGGAGGAGCCTAGACCGAGTGACCCCACGCTGCAGGAAGATTGGGACGAGCGCTCTTCGGCTGGCTACTATCTGATGTCGCAGAGTTTGGAGCTGAACCAGCGTCACCACGTCATGCACCTGCTGCCGGAGGTTGAATGCGGTCCGAAGGCGTGGACCGTGTTGAAGGAGCTGCATGCCCCGACCTCCGTTGTCGCAACGTTGATGCTGGAGAGGGAGCTGTCCGCGTTGCGCCTGAGCGAGGGAGAGCCGGTGCAACCAGTCCTGGACAAGATGCGCGACCTCTACGCGAAGTTGGCGACCGCGGGAATCACCTACCCGGAGCAGACCAAGTGCTTGAAGATGCTCTCGCTGCTGCCGGAATCGTGGCTTCAATTTACGAGCGGATTGAGCCTGCCGCAGAACCAGAGCTTGTGGACGCTCGAGTGGGTGCGGACGAAGATTCTGGAGGAGGACTTCCGTCGCCGCCAACTGAGGGGTGGAGACGACGGCAGCAGCAGCTACGGGATGCAAGGGAGCCGACGTGGCAGAGGACGTGGCTTTGGTGGTGCTGGACGCGGTGCAAAGAAAGACGACGACTCCAACGACCAACAAGGAGGTACCGGTTGGGGTCGCGGTGCGAAATCTGGACGTGGGGGCAAGTCGGGTGCTGGTGGCAAAATGAAAGGGAGTTGCTGGTATTGTGAGAAGGAAGGGCACCCCTGGTTTTTGTGCTATAAGAAACCCGATGGATGGACCCCCCAGAATCGTCACCAGGATGGCGGCGCGCGGAGGAACCAGAAAAACGGCGCCAACATGGTCGCTGATTCGTCCGACAACAACCCGAAGGGCAACGGCGGTGCGGAGAAGAAGAAGGAGCGCACCGCGGGCCAATTTTTCCATGTGGGAGACAAGGGGGAGCAAGGAGACGCCTCTGCCAAAGTTGGAGCAGAGCTGCACCCCCTAGACTATTGGGTGTTGGACACAGGCGCTGCTTGGACGATGACGCCGCGCAAGGACCTGCTGGACGAAGTACGAGCTGCACCGATCAATGAAGTGTGCTCCGCCTCTGGACACATGTTGAAGGTGGCTGGTGCGGGACGAGCTGCGTTTAAGGGAGCGGATGGCAAGCCGGTGGTGCTGCACGACGTTCTCTTCGTCCCCGACCTGAAGGCCAACCTTATCTCCCTCCGTAAGCTTGGCAAGGCTGGGGTGAACACCAACACGGATGGGGCACGCACTTATAAGGGGAAGCTGGGCAATCGGGTGCTTTGGGATCTGCACGAGAGCAAGGACGTGTACAGATCTATGTGGCAGCTGCCGGCCCTGGCGTGGCATGGTGGGGGGCAGGCTGGAGAGGGGTCTGCATCCCAGGGGGAGTGCAATGCCGTTGGAGGGGTTGGTGTGAAAGTGTCGGCCAGATCTGGGGAGACAGATTGGGCAACGGCACACCGGCGCTTAGGGCATGTGGCAATGCCTTTGCTGAAGCAGCTGGAGAAAGATGGAGCCGTTAAGGGTCTGAAGCTGAACGGACAGCCACCCGATGACAACTGTGAAATCTGTTTGCTTTCAAAGTTCACCCGTTTCCCTTTCCATAGTGTGGCTGGCAGGAGCAAGAAGCCTTTGGAGCTGGTCCACATGGACTTGGTGGGGCCGCTGCCGGTGCAAGGGCACAAGGGGGAGCGGTATTTTCTTACAATTGTGGATGACTGGAGCAGGCTGATGTGGGCGTATCCGCTGAAGCAGAAGGACCACGCCGCCTCCACGATACGGGACGATTGGCTGCCATTCGTGGAGAAGCAGGCGGAGTGTGTAGTGAAGCGGATTAGGACAGACCGGGGTGGTGAGTTCCTTGGAGCTGAAATGACGGCCTGGCTCAAGAAGCAGGGCATCCAGAGAGAGCTGACCACGGCTTACACCCCACAGTCCAATGGTGTAGCAGAACGGGCAAACCGGACCATTCTGGAGACAGCTAGGGCGCTGCTCATAGAATCTGGGCTGAGCAATTCTATGTGGCCTCATGCTGTCCGGCACGCCACTGTCGCTAGGAACAGGGTGCTCACCAAGGTTGGGGATGACTCGTGGGTGCCGTTGGAGAGGTGGCTTGGGAGGAAGCCGCCGGTGGACATGCTGAGGGTGTTCGGTTGCATGGCAGTCGCCCACGTCCCCAAGACCTACCGCAGTAAGTTGGGGGCGAATGCAATCTGGTGTGTGCATTTGGGGCTGGCTGCTGAGAGCAAGGGATGGCTGCTGTGGGAACCATCCAAGGGTGTGTTGTTTGACAGCAGGGATGTAAAATTCATTGAGGGCATGATGTATGGGAGCTGGGAGAAACAGCCGGAGGCAAGGGTGTCCCAGCAGATGGAGCAGATCACCATGCAGCTGGACCTGACTCCTAGTGTGTGGGAGGAGGGAGAGGAGGCAGCTGCGGGGAATGGTGATGGAGAGAAGGTACAGGAGGCACCTGCTGGTGGAGAAAATGGTGTGGAAACTGGCGGCAGCACTAGTGGAGCTGCTGGACCCGAGGGAGGAGAGAAGCAGCAGGGAAAAACTAAGAAGCCGAAGGGTGTCGTTATGAAGGGATGGGAGACACCCGTCTCCAGGCCAGGACGTACCCGTATGGCTACTAAGAAGCTGACTGCAGGAACTGATGCAGCAGAGCAGCAGCTAGGGACCGAAGAGGCATTGCTGATTCTACCTCATGGCTATGACCCGGATGAGGAGGATGAGCCTGCGTACTGTTTTCTTGCCCCTGCACCAGAGGAACCAGCTAGCATGGAGGAGGCATTAGCTGGAACAGATAGGGACAAGTGGCTGGCTTCTAGGGATGCAGAGTACCAGAGTCTGCTGGAGAATAGGACATGGGATCTGGTGGTGCTGCCTGATGGGAAGAAAGCGATACAATGCAAGTGGGTGCTGAGGATCAAGACCGATGACAAGGGGCAGGTCACCATCTACAAGAGTAGGCTGGTGGCGAAGGGGTTTATGCAGAAGGAGAAGCAGGACTTCAACGAGATCTTTGCTCCTACTGCCAAACCCCCTACCCTCCGTGTCTTGTTGGCAGATGCAGCTGTTAGTGGGAAATTCATCATTCAGATGGATATTTCAACGGCATTCCTGAATGGGATTTTAGAGGAGGATGTGTACATGACGCAGCCGCCTGGGTATGAGGATGGTACGGGCAGGGTGTGCAAGCTCAACAAGTCCATCTACGGCTTGAAGCAGGCGCCACGCTGCTGGTACCAGAAGTTGGCAGCTGTTTTAGAGGAGATGGGATTCAGGACCAGCAGCTGTGATGAGAGCCTCTTTCTCAAGGGCGAGGGGGAGAAGCTGGTGCTGTTTCTGGTCTATGTGGACGACATTCTTCTCTTCAGCAGCAGCATGAAGGAGATCCAGAAAGTGCAGCAGCAACTGATGGAGAACTTCAAGTGCAAGAACCTTGGGGAGGTAAAGTACTACCTCGGGATGCACGTGGAGAGGGATCCTGATCACAGGTGGTTGAAGCTGCACCAGGAGAAGTTCATCAAGGAGCTGGGGGAGAAGTATGGGATTGAGAATGAGCGCAAGGTTGCAACTCCCCTGCCAGCAGAATTCAAGCTTGTGAAGGCTGCAGAGGATGAAGGGGTTGAAGCCGAGGAGCAGCAGCAATTTCAGTCCTTGGTGGGCAGCCTCTTGTACGCAGCAGTTCACACGAGGCCCGATATCTCTTTCTCGGTTGGGCAGCTGGCTAGGGTGGTGCAGAATCCATCAGAGGAGCAGGTGGATGCAGCTGAGCGTGTGGTGAAGTACCTGAACTCTCACCCAAGCATTGGAGTTCAATACTCCGCATCTGCACAGGTGAAGCAGAAAGGGGTGGAGGTGCTGAAAGAGAAGGGGGAGAGGCTTGGAGAAGGCAAGCTATTTCTCACTTGCTTTACCGATGCTACATGGGCTTCTGAGAAGGAGGATTCCTCATCTGTGGGAGGATACATCTGCGTAGTTGGGGGAGGACCTGTTAGTTGGAGGTCCAAGAAGCAGACGGAGACGGCACTCTCTTCCGTAGAATCAGAGTACATGGCGATGTTCCATGGGATGAAGGAGGTGATTTGGCTGAGGAGGCTGTTAGAGGAGATTGGCCAGGAGCAGAAAGTTGCTACGCCGCTGTTTTGTGATAGCAAGGGGGCTCTTGGGATGGCCAGAAACGCTGTGCTTCATGGGCTGAACAAGCACATGCGTATCAAGTGGCACTGGCTGCGTAAGGAGGTGAAGAGGGGGACGGTGCATCCGATCTACATCAAGACTCACCAGCAGCCAGCAGACTTTCTCACCAAGAGGCTTGCGGATGAGCCTCATTGGCGTTGTGTGCGCATGAGTGGAATGAGCATGAACTAGCATGGAATGACGGGGATGCAGCCGGCAGGCTGAGGGGGAGTGTGTTGGGTGCAAATTTACATTGCACGACATCCTGCCGTCTGTTTGTACGAGTATGCGTGTGCGAATGCATTTGCGTGTGAATGGTGTGTTCGTGTGTTTGTTTGCTTTCGCATTTTTCGCTTGATGCATTTGCAGGTACTCGCGCAATGTGCGCTTCGGCACAACATTGTATGCGCTATGAACAGTGCAAGCAGAAAGGACGAGCTCGCAAAGGAACCCAAGATGGAAGCTTTGCAGTTCGGTTGAGTTGATTGCGCAGATTCAGTTCTATCCAACTCGGAATTGTACTGTTTTGTTTGGTTAACTATAGTGTAGCAGGGAAGGCACTATAGGGGTACAATTTAGGTGAAGGTTGGATGTTGTTTGTCTGTATCTGCATGCTACAAGGCCAGGGGAAACCAGCGGAACCAGCATTTGGCTGGTTGGGCAAAGACAAAACAGGTTCTGTTTTTAGAACCTGAACCTGGTTGTTGTTTTCCCAGGTTGGAAAAACAGAACCAGAGGTTGTTTACCAACCTACCACCTGCTATTTTGTCCAGCCAGGTTGGTTCTGTTGCTTGGAATTATTTGGGATCATCCCTGGTTGTTCCCAGGTTGATTCCCAAGGTCCTTGCTAGCTAGAACTATTTAATCCTTCTCTGTTTGTACCTGAATATAGTCAAATTGATTCAAGCGAATTCGTTCCTCGCTGGAATTTCGTTTCTGCGCTATTCGACGGCGGAATGCTACCCGAGTCAACGCTAGTATGCTAGCACTCCAACGCTAGGCAAACGCTGTCCGAGCCATAACTTAGTAATGGCAGAACTTTTCGCGAGGCAACTTGGCTCATTTTAAAGCTCTTGGAGCGAGCTTCGATATAGCGAATTCTCAGCTTAATCCGATCGACGGTCTGCACGGCACGCTGCGCGACGTTCAAGGTACTCTTGCTGTTTTGACTAAGTCCTTCTTGATCCCTCTCTCTACAAACTCGGACCCGAGGATAGGGGCTGGTCTTGTACCAGGCACCCAGGGACCCTTGGAGGTGACCCCGAGGAGAGGTTTTAAGTTTGATTAAGTCCTGATAGCTTGAGTTTATTAGGCCCTTACACCAACAAGGACGGCGTCCACCTGCTCGGCGCCCATGCAGTGGCCCCCGTGCCCACTGCTACAGGTCGGCTGCATCTCCCGCGCACCCGACCACGAGGTCGGCTCCGCCCAAGCGAGGACAGGGCCAAACACAACTCCCGATGACACTCCCCTGCCGCGTTCACGCTTGGGCCCCAAGCCCACACGGCAGCACAGCTCGGAAGATAGCTCGGCGGCGTGCACACAACACACAGCACGCCGGTCACCGCACCAGCCATGCAAGAGGGCATGGCACCTACTGCTGCACGTCGTCGTCACCGTCGCCGACTTCAGCCAGGCGCACCTGGCCGACTGCGACGGAGCACCGGTTGAAGGCCGGGTAGTGCAGCGCCTTCGTCAGGAAGTCCGCCGGCTGCTCGGTGGTCGGGATGTACTGCAGCGCAAACTTCCCCCGCTTCACCATGTGCTGCAGCCAGGCCTGTCGCCGCTCCATGTGCTTGAGGTTGCCCATCAACCCCATGCCCTCGGCGACCGTGATGGCCGACTTGTTGTCCACTCGCAGGACAGTCGGCTTCCCGGCGTCCAGCTGCCGGAACTCTGCGAGGAGGAAGCGAAGTCGGCGTCCCTCCTTGCCGGCTTCGACGGCCGCCACGTACTCCGACTCGGTCGACGACAGCGTCGCGCACTTGATGCGCTGGCTCGACCAGGAGACCGCGGCCCCTCCGTAGACGAACACGTAACCACGGCCACTCCGTAGCCGACCAGCTCCAGTGACTCTGGCCTACCGCCGAACTCCAGGGCGGTGTCGCGCGTGTTGGCGAGGTAGGCGAGGCAGCGGTCGACCTCGCGCCAGTGCTGGTCGCTCCTCACCGTGAGGCCGCTCCCCAGCTTGCTGCAGGCGAACGCGATGTCCGGCCTCGTCGTCGTCGCCGCGAACTGCAGCGAGCCGACCATCTGCCGGTACTCCTCCTCCTCGCGCCTGCGCCTCCTCGTCGTCGAAGGTGAGCTCGGCGTAGGCGTTGACCGAGACCGGCGTCTTCGGGGTCCGGCCGCTCTTCTCCTCGTCAATGAAGTGCCTACGCAGCTTGTTGGCGTAGCCCTGCTGGTGCAGCCACAGCTTCCTCGCCGACCTGTCGCGCACGATCTCCAGCCCGAGGTACTTCTGCACCGGCGAGATCTCGCGCAGCTCGAAGGCGGCTTCCAGCAGCTCCTTCAGCTCCTTCAGCATCGCGGCGCTGCTGCTGGCGGCGAGCAGGTCGTCGACATAGACCAGCACCCAGCAGGCCACTCCGTCGTCGCCGACCTTGAAGTACAGAGCCTTGTCAACATGGCTCTTCTTCCATCTGGAGCCGACCAGCACGTCGTTGAGCGCCAAATACCACAGCAGCGGCGACTGCTTCAGCCCGTAGAGGCTCTTCAGCAGCTTACACACCCGGCCGGACCCGTCGTTGAAGTAGTCCGGCTGGTACATGTAGAGCACGCGGTCGAGCTTGCTCTGCAGGAAGGCGTTCTTCATGTCCAGCTGCATCAGGTTGAGGTCGAGGACGGCGACGATGCTGAGGAAGATCCTCAGCGTGACGTAGCTACTCACCGGCGCGTACGTCTCGTCGTAGTCGGCGCCGTACACCTGCGTGAAGCCCTTCACGACCAGCCTCGCCTTCTCGCGCTCGACGGTGTCGTCGATGTGGTACTTCGTCGTCAACACCCACCGGTTCTTCATGATGTTGACGCCGGGGGGCCGCTCAACCAGCTTCCACGTGCCGTTGCTGATGAGGCTGCGGATCTCCTCCTCCATGGCAGCCTTTACCTCCGGACCCTTCCAGCTTGCCAACGCCTCCATTACCGTCATCGTCGCGATGTCCCAGCGGTGCTCGGGGTCAGCGTGCATGTCGGGGTCGAGCTCCGGGAACTTTTCGTCGTACTCGGCGTCGTCGTACGCCAGGTCGTCATCGTCGTTGTCGTCGTACAGCGTGGTGAAGGCAGCCGGGGGAAGACAGACGTGGTAGGTTAGCCGTTCCGGCGGCCTCCGGACTCGTCCTGAACGCTGCAGTTCAGGCTGCCCGGCGTCCGACTGTTCCCCTGCAGCTTCGCCGGCGTCACTGTCCTCGGCGTCCTGCTGCACCAAAGCCGGCTTCCCGACCGACCTCTCCCCTGCTGTCATATCCCCTGCCGACTGCCAGGTCGCCGACTGCTCCTGGGTCGGCCGCGCTGCTGCCTGCTCCCCTGTCGGCGACAACTGCTCGGCCTGCTGCTTCCCCGGCGGCCCCTCTGTCGTCGTGACTTCCTGGCCGACTCGCCGGGCGTCACGGCGGCCACCGGCGATGCTCTTGGTCGGCGCCACAGGCGACGCCCCACTGCTCCCCTCATCGCCGGAGGCCGACGCCGGAGTCAGCCCGCCCAGGTCGGCGGCAAGGGGAGGAGCAGGAGAAGGGGAAGAAGGGTGGACGACCTCGGCGTCCTCATCAGCAAGCTCACCGACCTCGGCGAGCAGAGGGAGCGTTGCCGTCGAGGTATCCGTCGGCGTGGCCACCAGCGTCCGCCCCGACACCGGCCCATGCTCCGACTTCCACACCTCGAGCGACATGGTCTCGTAGAACACCACGTCTGACGTGGTGACCACCCGGTTGTCGGCGATGTCGAGGAGCTCCCAGCCCTTGCTCTCCTCCGACACGCCGAGGTGAAGGCCCCACTTGGCCTTCAGCGTCAGCTTCCCACCCCGCTGCTGCTCAGGGACCAGGAACTGCGTCATGCAGCCCCTCACGCGCGCCAGCGACAAGTCGGGCTTCGTCCCGGTGAGCAGCTGGTACGGCGTCGTCCCCGGCGTGGCCGACCGCTCCAGGCAGTTGCGGACCCAGACGGCCTGCCGCAGAGCGAGGTGCCACCAGTGGTGCTGCACGCCCATGTGCAGCAGCATCGTCCGCACCGACTCCACCACCGTCCGCATTTCCCGCTCCGCCATGCCGTTCTGCTGCGGAGTGTACGGGCAGGTGAGGTCGTGGAGGATCCCCTTGCCGTCCACGAAGGCAGTGAACTGCTTGCCGAGGAACTCCTCTCCTCGGTCAGAGCGCAGCTGCAACACCGACTTCTTCGTCTGCCGCTCCACCAGCACCAGCCACTTCTGGAACGCCTGCAGCACGTCCAACTTCCTGGCGACCGGCTGCACC
The DNA here is from genome assembly GCA_947470075.1 of Closterium sp. Yama58-4. Taxonomy (NCBI): domain Eukaryota; kingdom Viridiplantae; phylum Streptophyta; class Zygnematophyceae; order Desmidiales; family Closteriaceae; genus Closterium; species Closterium sp. Yama58-4. Next base: position 44,574 of record CANIUD010000047.1, read on the forward strand.
CACACTTAGCGGGTCTTGCGGTCCTTCAACAGCAGGAAGTAATGGCTGCCATCCTTGGTGGCCACGCGAAACGGCCCGCACAGGTCGATGTGCACGACGGCCAGGGCGTCCTCGGCGTCCGAGCCCTTGTCGGGGAAGGTGTGCCGCGCCAGCTTCCCACCGACGCACGAAACGCAAGGCGAGGCAGCGCCGGACGCCGACGTAAGGTCCAGCCCGGTGGCTACACCCTGCTTCGCCGAGCTCAGGATGGTGTCCATGCCGACGTGCGCAAGCCTCGCGTGCAGCCTGTCCGGCGTCGCCTTCGTCGCCGAGACGATTGCCCGCAGAGCCACTTCCTCCGCCGCAGTCGTCGCCGGGCAGGGACGCAGGTCGGTGCAGAGAACCCGGCCGGAGTACGTTGCTCGACCGAGCACGTCGCCCGTCGCCGAGACGAGCAGCATCCCGTCGCCATCGTCCTGCAGCTTCACGCCGTGCTCCTTCAGCTGGCCGGACGACAGCAGGTTCGCGTGCACGCCCGGGACGTACAGCACGTCGGGGATGAGCACCCGCTTCCCGGCCTCCCCTTGCAGCGCAACCATGCCCCGTCCCTTCACGTCCTGCAGCGCCCCATTGAAGCCGCGCACGTGCTTCACGTTGCCACTCGGCCCCATGTCGGCGAAGACCTCCTTCGTCCCCATCAGGTGGTGGGAGCAGCCACTGTCCAGCAGGACCACCGCCGGGTTCGCCTGCACTGCTGCTGCCATCGCTTGGAAATCCTCACCGGCCTCCGGCGCCAGTGAGACGGTCGGCTCCACGACGCCGACCAGAGAGCACGACGCCGACTTGTCGTCGCTCCCCTTGCCGCCAGCAGAGGAGTCGGCGTCCTTCGCCGAGGTCGACTTGGTCGACTGCTTCTCCTTGCGCGGCTGGTTGCCTCGACGTGGACGACGGCTGGCCGACCTCCCGCGGCCTCCCTTGGCGTCGTCGTCGTCGGAATCACTGCGGTCGGGGCACTCGAAGGAGAGGTGGTCGGGGCTGTGGCAGATCCAGCACTCCCGACGCCGACTTCCTCCTCCGCGACCGCCTTCCTTCGCCGACTTGCCCTTGTCGGCGTCCTTGGCCGGCTTCCCACTGCCGCTACCTCCGCTGCTCGGCTTGCCGCGCTGCCCTGGTCGGCTACCTTGCTTCGCCGGGGCAACGTAGTTCACCTGCGCCAGGAGCTCCTGGGACCGCTCAGCCTCCTGCATCGCTTCGTCCTGCAGGATATACGAGGTCAAGTTGTCCTCGTTGAGCGTCGCCCTCGTGCTCGGCGCCATTGACAGCCGCTTCAGGGGGTTGCAGCTGCTCGAGAGCCCCTGCATCACATGGGTGATGTACGACGCCGTGGAGTACTGCGCGCCAGCCATCCTGATGGTGGCGAGAATTCGCCGGGCTCGGTTGCAGTAGTCGGTCGCCGTCTCCTCGTCGCCCATACGCAGGTGCGTCAGCTGCCCCTCAAGCTGGGCGATGAACAGGTCGTCGGTGACCTGGTACGTCGACTCGATGAAGTGCCACGCCTGGTGCCCGGCGTCAAGGTACTCCCTGCACCACTTCAAGGCGATCTGCACGCCCGGCGAGCAGCACCGTGAGATGACCGTGAAGGTCAACAGCTGCACAGCGCGGAACTCCGCACGCAGGTCGGGGTCGCCCGGCGTTGCCACAGTACCTCGAGCAAAGCTGATTAGCCCGGCCATCTCCAGTTGGGGCTCGATAGCTTCCTTCCAGGTGAGAATGTCGGGTCGACCGACCAGCGGCGAGGTGACCGACATCCTGTCCGGCGTGAACTTGAAGTAGCCACAACTCGGCGCAATCCCGCCCGCCGTCACCTGGGACGCCGACATCGGCGTCAATCCGCTTCGTCGTCCTCCGACGTCGCCCTGCAAAGAGCCTGCAGCCGCCGACGACTGCATCCCTCGCGCCTGAACGCCGCCGACTTCGTCGGCGTGAATCACACCTCTCTGCCTCGACGTGCCTCCCGCACTGCTGCCGACTTGGCCACTCCCGGCGTTGACGCCCACGTCGACGCCGCCCTCGGTGTTCACCGGTCGAGGAGAAGCAGGCCGAGAAGGGTGCTCCGACGCCCACATGCTTCAAAGCCCGGCCTCGACGACCGCCCACGGCAGGTCGCCATACTCGTTGGCCTCGTGCTTTCTCCTCGCGTTCTCCAGCCGTGCCTCCAGGGTGTCCACCACCCCGGCGTCACCTACGGCGCCTACCATGGTGACTAACGCAAAGCTGCCGGCCTACGAACACAATCGGGAAGTGCAAAGTCGGCTAGACTGAACTACGTCGCGGTGTCGTCCACGCTCACCGCACCATGCGGAGATAACTGCTGCAACGGGAGGTTTACTGCGGAGAAGGCACGTGTGTGAGAGGGATCTCTGCGTTCGTTCCTTAGTCGTTTCCTTGTGCGCACACTACTTGCTAGTTCACGGGGAGAATTGGCAAGAGTTTCACTAGGAAAACATGACAACAATGAAAGTTCAGAATGATTGCAACAACATTGACACGCACGACTACATCAAAGCTAGCACAACTGCTGGTCGACCTCCAGCGCAGCACGGTCGACCGCGTTCCAGCGCAGCAATGCTCGCACCGCTCCAGCGCTGCAGAGCTGCGGCGCGCCAACGTTGCAAGTCTGCGGTGCGCCAACGCTGCAGCAAGTCGGCTGCACAGCGTTGCACCCGCATGACAACGGTGCACCTGCTTCGCAGGTGCGCGCAGCTGGTTGGTGCTCCACGCCTGGTCACGAGCACAGCGCAGACGCCTAGATCAAGCCCACGCCAGCGACTGCGCCGACCAGCCATGTCGACCTCGGGATACCACCCCCGAGGTCGTCCTCGCAGAAACGTCTTCCCGGCGAGCTTCGCACACGTCGCCCGGGTATCCCGGTCGACCGGGCAACCCTGCCTGGTCGTCCAGCCCTGCCAGACGCCGACTACACCAAGCCCGGCATCCCCAGGTCGGCGTCCTAGCGTCCTGGTCGGCGTCCTCTCGCCCATGACGCCGTCCAGACGCCCCAGTCGGCGTCCAGACGCCCGGGACGCCGAGCAAGCGCTCAGGTCGGCGTCCAGCCTCTCCGGACGCCAAGCAGACGCCCAGGTCGGCCCAGGACGCCCAGCAGACGCCCCAGTCGGCGTCCAGGGGCACAGGATGCCACGCAGACGCTCAGCTCGGCGTCCAGCCTCCCAGGACGCCGTGCAGATGCCCAGGACGCCGCCCAGACACTAAGGACGGCGTCCACCTGCTCGGCGCCCATGCAGTGGCCCCCGTGCCCACTGCTACAGGTCGGCTGCATCTCCCGCGCACCCGACCACGAGGTCGGCTCCGCCCAAGCGAGGACGGAGCCAAACACAACTCCCGATGACATAGAGGAGCAGGAGGAGGGAGAGGAAGAGGCCGTGGAGGCCGTGGCGGTCGCGGAGGTGGAGCCGCGAACATGAAGTCTGGAGACAACGACAAGGACCCGCGCGACGATCGCTACCCGGGCCTATTCTACTTCGTGTCGACGCAAGTACCAGCTGGTCCAGAGAAGGATGAAGACCTTGAGGAGCCAGCAGCTGTGGGGAAGGTGACCCTACACCCCCTGGACTATTGGGTGATCGACAGCGGCGCTACCTATAGCATGACACCTCGCCCCGACTTGCTCACCGAACTTGAGCCGTCACCGGTGAAGCATGTCACATCGGCTTTGGGGCAGCGAGCAGAGGTGAAAGGCATGGGCAAGGCCATGTTCAAGGGTGCTGATGGAAAGATGGTGGGCCTCAAGAACGTGCTTTGGGTGCCTAGACTTGCTGCGAACCTGATTTCCGTGCGGCGGTTGGCAAAGGCCGGCATGGACACGAACTCGAAGGGAGCCAAGACCTACACCGCGAGGATTGGCGACCGGATTCTTTGGGACCTTCATGAGGACAGGGATGTCTACAATGAGATGTGGCAGATCCCTGTGGTCCCCATGCCTAAGGAGAGGCAAGTGGCAGCAAGCGTCAGCACCAAGAGCGAAGCGGTTGGTAGCGGCGATAGCGCGGACGGTCGCGCTAAGGAGAAGGAGCCCAAGAAGGGCAAACCTGGAGTGACCAGCAAGCTGTGTGACCATAAGGAGAGTGGTGCAGCAGCCAAGAAGCAGCACAAGGGTGAGGAGAACCCCGAGGCAGCAGCGGAGAAGGACAACGGAGAGAGTATGTGGGGCGCTATTGCGAGCGCGGCATTCTCCAATCCGACTTCGGCTACGGGGGAGTGTGATTGGCTCACCTTGCATCGGCGCATGGGGCATGTGGCCCTACCCATCTTGCAGCAGCTAGTTAAGAATGAGATGGAAGCTGGCATACGTGTGAAGGGGGAGCCCGATGAGGTGCTTGGCTGCCCGACGTGCATGCAAGCCAAGTTCACCCGTTTTCCGTTCCCTAGTTCGGAGGCAACGGCAAAGGCACCGCTTGATGAAGTGGTGATGGACGTGGTGGGCCCCCTGAAGCTTGGAGCTGCTGGAGCAGAGTACTTCCTCACCATTGTCGACGTCTACACCCGCATGACCTGGGTGTATGTGCTGTCCAAGAAGAGCGACGTGGCTGAAACGTTGAAGACGGATTGGTTCCCGATGGTGGAGCGGCAACAAGACCGTCTAGTCAAGTCAATCCGCACCGATCGAGGGGGAGAGTTCCTGAGCAAGGATTTTGGGTTGTGGCTGAAGAAGAATGGCATTCGGCACTCCCTTACCATGCCATACTCCCCTGCAATGAACGGCATCGCCGAGAGGGCAAACTGCACAATCACGGAGGCGGCACGCGGGTTGCTCATTGAAGCCGGGCTACCCGACTACTTCTGGCCTGATGCGGTGCGGAGCGCGTGTGTGGCCAAGAACAGAGTTTTGACTCATGTGGGAGCAGACAAATGGGTGCCCTATGTGGAGTGGCTTGGCAGGACTGCTAGTATTTCACATCTCCCATCTTCGAGCACTTGAACTGCATCTCCAGCATCTCCTCCACATGCTCAATCATCGCAGACGACTCGGAGAAAAGGAGGATGTCGTCCAGAACACAAGGAGCATGAGGAACTGCTCCTTCTCCTGTAGCAGAAACAGGCTGTGATCACACTCGATCTTCTTGAATCCCCCAGCCAGCAGTGTGTTATAGTCACAATAGGCTCCAATAGGCTTCAATGTGCCTAGAACCAAAGATAGAGTGCGCAGTCAGATTTCTGCACAGCGGCTTCAAACGTTCATAGCGATCTGCTCACAACTCCAATTGACCTCATTCAACTTGGATCTGGAGCGTCTTAACGTCGCCTACACTAGGCAATTTAGATCGCACGATTTCATCAAGAATTGACGACACAGCGTCAGATTGAACGAACGGCACTATGGCAGCAACATAGTCTTAGGAACACAATTACGAACAGCTAGGAAGAGTTGCGAGTTGGGAAGGACTCCCAGCTCCTACAAACCCCAAGAACCGAGCTACAGTGATGGGGAACAGTGCCACACTGTCCCCAACCAAGAAGGGTCTCAAAACTACCCTCCACAAGGGCCTACACCCATAGAAATGTTACACTACACTTTGTAATGTAACTATCTTCAATATCTTGAGGTGTACCCTTTTGGCCAGCTTCGAAATCACTTGAAGCTTGAACCAAGGCTCGGGTTCTTCATCACAAAACTCATCCTTGAGTTCTTGATGGGCCTGCTGCACACACCTGCGACACACCGAACGTTCGACAAGCGACAAAATAGAAACCGCGCACGACAAAATAGAAACTGCGCGGGACACACAAAATAACCGCGTAATACGCGGCTAGCGATAACTCGCTATTGACTCAACAGACACTCTCGACATCATGACCCATCATACACACACCATTATAAGCATGAAATAAATATTCATTTTATGCACTCATACCACTACATGCACACACGCATGCATGCACACGCACACGGACAACAAGCCGAGTGCAAACCGTAGGGTTGCACCAACACAGTGTCTCCTCCAGCTTGTGGTACCATGCACGAGGAGCCTGCTTCAAGCCATAGATGGCTTTCTTCAGCCTGCACACCCTGCCGCTCCCATCATCCAACCCCTCAGGCTGCAACATGTACAGCTCCTCCAAAATGATCCCATTGAGGAAGGCAGTGATGATGTCCATCTGCTTGATCTTCCATCCACGGTTTGCAGCCATTGCCAACATCGTTCTCGGTGTAGTCCCTTTCCCCACAGGAGCAAAGATGTCGTCAAAATCCTTCCCCTTCGTCTGCTGGAACCCCTTAGCCACAAGCCTTGACTTGTAGCGGGTCAGCTCCCCATCAGGTCCATACTTGTGCCTGAAAATCAGCTTGGAAGAAATGGTCATACTTGTACCAGGGGGCAGCTCACACAGCTCCCACGTCTCATTCTCCAGCAGTGAGTCGTACTCCTCCTTCACACTCTGCTTCCACTTCTCAGCATCGGGCCCACTCAAGGCCTCGGTAAGCGTCTTGGGCTCAGGGACGGCTGCCCAGTAGCAGTGCGCTATCTCCTCCTCATCACACTGCTCGGCCACACTCCCAGCTCGTACCACCTTTGGCTTCCCAAAGCTCGGATAGGTCAGCCGGTTAGGAGGGCGCACATCCCTCCTAGGACGGTCAGCCGAACGTGCGGCACCTTGTGGAGCACCTTGCTGCTGCTGCTGCTGCGGCTGCTGCTGCTGTTGCTGCTGCTGCTGCTGCTGCTGCTGATGATGCTGCTGCTGCTGCTGCTGCTGCTGCTGCTGCTCTCCACCTCAGGTTCTTCTCCATCCTCAGTCACTCCAGAGATCTCCTTCTCAGAGACAGAAACCTCCACCTGCCTCGAAGGCCGCTGCACCTCATCGGCCTCAATGATCAGCGGTGTCGTAGGAAGCTTCTGCTGCTGCTGCTTCCATTCCTTGGCCCTGTTCGGTAGCCTTCCAGTCACAATGGGCCCACTCAAACTGGGGAAGCCTACGACACGTTTCGTAGCCTCGGGCGTCCAGTCACACTGGAGGGAAGTCTCCTCCACAAAAGCAAGAAGTTACCGTGTGCCTATGGAGAAATTTCAGGCCGTAAATTTTACTGCTGGACGAGGCTGCCCGACTGGCAAACAAAAAATATGCCCGCCAAATTTTAACCATTCGATATGGAAAATAAATTTCAAGAACGGGCATGATCTTTCATTGTCTAAACGATCGGGCTGAAAAGATTTATCTGTTCCGAAAAGATATTTATATAGCGAATGCCACTCTGAGCAGGCCTGCCTGAGTGGAACTGGAAAGCAGAAATGGGTTTGACTTTCACTGACGGTCGATTTTGCCAGAGTTCGTAATTTCATGGTAGTTTTCTTGCCCGCACTTCGACTGGGTTTTTTCACGTGCTCGGGAGCCAAGTCATACTGAGCAGGTCCGGTGTTCTAATAACGATATGGTGGGCTTTAACATGGTTTGAATGTGGGCCATGGAAGGTCCTCCACACCAACCGCAGTATGTTTTATAGTCACAATAGGCTCCAATAGGCTTCAATGTGCCTAAAACGAAAGATAGAGTGCACAGTCAGATTTCTGCACAGCGGCTTTAAACGATCATAGCGATCTGGTCACAGCTCCAATTGACCTCATTCAACTTGGATCTGGAGCGTGATAACGTGGCCTACAATAGGCAATTTAGATCGCACGATTTCATTAAGAATTGACGACACAGCGTCAGATTGAACGAACGGCACTATGGCAGCAACATCGTCATAGGACACATAATTACGAAGCACTAGGAAGAGTTACGAGTTGGGAAGGACTCCCAGCTCCTACAAACCCCAAGAGCCGAGGTACAGTGATGGGGAACAGTGCCACACTGTCCCCAACCAAGAAGGGTCTCGAAACTACCCTTCACAAGGGCCTACACCAACTGAAATGTTACACTACTTTTTGTAATGTAACTATCTTCAATATCTTGAGGTGTAGCCTTTTGACGAGCTTCGAAAAAAAACACTTGAAGCTTGAACCAAGGCTCGGGTTCTTCATCACAAAACTCATCCTTGAGTTCTTGATGGGTCTGCTGCACACACCTACGATACGCCTAACGTTCGACAAGCGACAAAATAGAAACCGCGCACGGGACACACGACAAAATAGAAACCGCGCGCGAGACACAAATGACCGCATTAACACGCGGCTAGCGATAACTCGCGATTGATACGACACACACACTCGACATCATGACCCATCATACACACACCATTATAAGCATGAAATATATATTTATTTCATGCACTCATACCACTCCATGCACACATGCATGCACGCACACGCACACGGACAACAAGCCGAGTGCAAACCGTAGGTTGCACCAACAAACTCCCCCTCGGGTTGTTGGCCTTAGGAACTTGCTCTCTCAGTTCAGAGCCATCCCAGCCAGCTTGCAACACTTCCAATGCTGCTGCTCCACCAGCCTCTTAGTCATCATGTCTGCCGGCTGCCCCGTCGTCTTCACGTAGCGCAACTCGACTTCACCCGCGGCCACCATGCTCCTTGTCCAATGCCACTTCACCCTCATGTGCTTCGTCAGACTGTGCAACACAGGGTTCTTGGCTAGAGCAATGGCTCCTTGGCTGTCACAGTAGAGAGGGGTAGGTCATTGCTGGTCCTCCCCCAATTCAGCCAACAAACGCCGCTGCCACACAATCTCTCGTACGGCATGTAAGAGTGCCATGTACTCGGACTCCACCGAGCTCAAAGCTTGGTCAACCTGCTTCTTGCTCTCCCAAGCAGTTGGGCCTCCACCAACACAGCAGATGAAGCCTCCCACACTTGTCATGTCCTCTGGTTCTGATGCATATGAAGCATCCGAGAATGCGGTGAGGAACAAACGCCCGGGTTCCACACCATCCGCGCCCTTTTGGCGCCTTTGTGCCGCCGCCGAGTATTGCAGCCCAACGGTCGGTGTTTGGCCAAGGTACTTGGCCACCCTCATTCCAGCTGCTACCTGCTCCTCATTAGGGCATTGCACAACCCTAGCCAGCTGCCCGGTAGCAAATGCGACATCCGGTCGTGTGTTGACCGCCGCATACATGAGGCTGCCCACCAATGAGTGAAAACGGCGCCTCTCCTCTTCACCCACGCTCTCCTCCTCTGGTCCCTTCACACACTTGAACCCAGAAGGAAAGGGTGTAGCCACATGGCCTTCATTCTGCCCAAAGTTGGCAGCCAATGCCTCCAGGTACTTCCGTTGGTGCACTCGCATGCACCGCTTCTCCACGTCTCGTTCGATGTGGAGCCCGAGGTAAAAGTTCACGTCCCCAAGGGACTTGCACTTGAACTTGTCTTGCAGCTTCAGCATCACCTCCTTCACAAGGTCAGAGGAGGGTGAGAAGATGAGGATGTCGTCCACGTAGACCACCATGAAGCTCCTCTGCTCCCCCTCGCCAAGCATGAACAAGGAGTGATCGGCCGTTGAGGGAGTGAAGCCGATCTCCTCCAACACCTCGCGCAGCTTCAGGTACCACTGCCTAGGGGCCTGCTTCAGCCCATAGAGGGCCTTCTTCAGCTTCCACACCCTGCCGGTGCCATCATCAAACCCCTCTGGCTGCGCCATGAAAATCTCCTCCTCGAGGATTCCGTTGAGGAACGCCGTTACGATGTCTAGCTGCTTCACCACCCAACCTTTGATCGCGGCTCCCGCGAGTAGGGTTCGCAGCGTCGTCGGCTTCACCATAGGAGCAAACAGCTCCTTGTAGTCCACATTCTCCTTCTGCTGGTACCCCTTGGCCACCAGCCTAGACTTGTAGCTCCTCGATCTTTCCGTCGGCGTCAGACTTGATCTTGAAGAGCCACTTGGACGAAACCGCTGTACGCCCCTCCGGTAGCTTCACCAATTCGAACGTGTCGTTCTCCTCGATGCTCTTCAGCTCACTCTCCATTGCCTTCTTCCACTCCTCAGCATCACCACTCTCCAAGGCCTCCTTGAGAGTTGCTGGTTCTCCCGGCATCTCCACCGGAGAGAAGAACGCGAAGGCACACTCCTCGTAGTCACTCTCCTCGTCGTCTCCGACCATCATTGCCGCTCCAGCTAGGGCCGTCTTGCCCTGCTTCCCCGGCGCATCGTAGGTCAGCCTATTAGGGGCTCTGACTCTCCTCTTGCCCCTTCCTTCCTCCTCAGCTGCAGGGACTTGAAGGCCTTGGCGTTGCTGCGGTGTGGTGCGGTTCCGTGGAGCGCTCGTAGTGCGGGAAGGGAGTGTCGGTGCACGCTCGCTCACTTGCTGCACCTCCTCCTCTTCTTCCTCTGCATCCTTGGCCTCCTCTCCCCCATTCACAAGGGAAGATTGCCTTGTGGTGGTGCTGCCGCTGCTCAGCTCCAAAGGCAGCTCCACGTGCTCCAAGCCGGAACTCTTCACCTCCCCAAACCGCACGCCTATCTTCGCCTCATTCTCCGCCTTCCAATCCTTGTACATGAAGTTCTCCATGAACTTGCAGTCCCTGCTCACCATGAACTTCTTGGTGAAGGGGTCCCAAAGAAGCCACCCCTTGCTGTTTTGAGCCATGCCCAAGTGCACGGCCCACACCGCCTTGGCACCAAGCTTGTTGTGCCGTAGATGCTTAGGTACGAGCGCCATGCACATGCACCCGAACACCCGAAGCATATCCACCTTTGGCTTCCTGCCAAGCCACTCCACATAGGGCACCCATTTGTCTGCTCCCACATGAGTCAAAACTCTGTTCTTGGCCACACACGCGCTCCGCACCGCGTCAGGCCAGAAATAGTCGGGTAGCCCGGCTTCAATGAGCAACCCGCGTGCCGCCTCCGTGATCGTCCGGTTCGCTCGCTCGGCGATGCCGTTCATTGCAGGGGAGTATGGCATGGTGAGGGAGTGCCGAATACCATTCTTCTTCAGCCACAACCCAAACTCCTTGCTCAGGAACTCTCCCCCTCGATCGGTGCGGATCGACTTCACTAGTCGGTCTTGTTGCCGCTCCACCATCGGGAACCAATCCGTCTTCAACGTTTCAGCCACGTCGCTCTTCTTGGCCAGCACGTACACCCAAGTCATGCGGGTGTAGACATCCACTATGGTGAGGAAATACTCTGCTCCAGCAGCTCCAAGCTTCAAGGGGCCCACCACGTCCATCACCACCTCATCAAGCGGTGCCTTAGCCGTTGCCTCCGAACTAGGGAACGGAAATCGGGTGAACTTGGCTTGCAAGCACGTTGGGCAGCCAAGCACCTCATCGGGCTCCCCCTTGACACGTATGCCAGCAACCATCTCATTCTTAACTAGCTGCTGCAAGATGGGTAGGGCCACATGCCCCATTCGCCGATGCAAGGTGAGCCAATCACACTCCCCCGTAGCCGAAGTCGGATTGGAGAATGCCGCGCTCGCAATAGCGCCCCACATACTCTCTCCGTACTCCTCCTTCGCTGCTGCCTTGGGGTTCTCCTCACCCTTGTGCTGCTCCTTGGCTGCTGCACCACTCTCCTTAGGGTCACACGGCTTGCTGGTACCTCCAGGTTTGCCCTTCTTGGGCTCATTCTCCTTAGCGCGACCGTTCGCGCCATCGCCGCTACCAACCGCTTCACCCTTGGTGCTGACGCTTGCTGCCACTTGCCTCTCCTTAGGCATGGGGACCACCGGGTTCTGCCACATCTCATTGTAGACATCCCTGTCCTCATGAAGGTCCCAAAGAATCCGGTCGCCAATCTTGTGGTGTAGGTCTTGGCACCCTCGAATACGTGTCCATGCCGGCCTTTGCCAATCGCCGCACGGAAATCAGGTTCGCAGCAAGGCTGGGCACCCAAAGCACGTTCTTGAGGCCCACCATCTTTCCATCAGCACCCTTGAACATGGCCTTGCCCATGCCTTTCACCTCCGCTCGCTGCCCCAAAGCCGATGTGACGTGCTTCACCGGTGACGGCTCGAGTTCGGTGAGCAAGTCGGGGCGAGGTGTCATGCTATAGGTAGCGCCGCTGTCGATCACCCAATAGTCCAGGGGGTGTAGGGTCACCTTCCCCACAGCTGCTGGCTCCTCAAGGTCTTCATCCTTCTCTGGACCAGCTGGTACTTGTGTCGACACGAAGTAGAATAGGCCCGGGTACCGATCGCCGCTCGGGTCCTTGTCGTTGTCTCCACTCTTCATGTTCGCGGCTCCACCTCCGCGACCGCCTTGGCCTCCTCGACCTCTTCCTCTCCCTCCTCCTGCTCCTCTACCCTCTTGGCCTTGAGCAGGGGTCCATCCTTCAGGGAGTTTGTAGCAATCGCGCCACATGTGTCCGGTCTTGCCGCAATAGTGACATTCGCCGTCAAATCGTCCGCGACCGCGACCGTAGCTCTTGTCGTCGCTGCCGTATCCACCACTTCTGCGGCCTCCGCCGAAGTTGCTGCCACCAGATCTTCCTCCCCCTCGTCCTCTGCCTTTTCTTCGGCCATATCCACGGCCAATGCTCGCTGTCCCAACGCCATCCGCACTCGCCAAGTCACGGTGGCGGAAGTCCTCCTGTAGGATCGCGCGCTTCACGTTTTCAAGCGAAAGGCGGGGCAGATCACGGTTCAAATTGATGATGAGCGAGGACCACGACTCGGGGAGTAGGGCCAGCAACTTGGTCTTCTTTTGGAGCTCACTGTAGTTCAAATCAGCTCCTTCAAGCCGCGTCAACAAGTCGAAGAATTTCTGCACCCCGTCTTCCACGGGTTCATCTTCCTCAATTCGTAGCGTCGCCATTTGCCGTTCCAACACCACAGCTACCGCCGCTGTTGCAGGAGCGTGTACACCCTTGAGAGCAGCCCATGCCTTTGGTCCCTTCTCTGGATCACGCTGGAAAGGCTTGATGTGACGGATCTGGTTGCTCCCCAATGCTTGCCCAAGTAGGAGATAGCCTTGTGCGCTCTTCCGCACCCACGGGCTCTTCTCCGGGTCGTTCTCGGGACGCTTCTCCGTTCCTTCCATCACCTCCAGCAGGTCATAATGGTCGAACACATTCTCCATTCTGAAGGACCACTCAGCAAAGTTGTCACCGTTGAACTTGTCAAGCCCGAACACTCTTGGCTCATCCCTTGAAGGCCCAAGAGTAGGTTGCACGGGCGCCACGGCTGAATCACGGGCTTGGCCTTGTGCTTGGGCTTCTCCATTGCCTCCAGCACCTCTGCCACCCCTCTCTTCAGGTCCAGCCATCGTCGTAGCTGCTCCAAGGGGCTCTGATACCACTTGTTATAGTCACAATAGGCTCCAATAGGCTTCAATGTGCCTAAAACGAAAGATAGAGTGCACAGTCGGATTTCTGCGCAACGGCTTTAAACGATCATAGCGATCTGGTCACAGCTCTAATTGACCTCATTCAACTTGGATCTGGAGCGTCTTAACGTGGCCTACAATAGGCAAACTTGATCGCACGATTTCATCGAGAATTGACGATACAGCGTCAGATTGAACGAACGGCACTATGGCAGCAACATAGTCTTAGGACACACAATTACGAAGCACTAGGAAGAGTTACGAGTTGGGAAGGACTCCCAGCTCCTACAAACCCCAAGAGCCGAGGTACAGTGATGGGGAACAGTGCCACACTGTCCCCAACCAAGAAGGGTCTCGAAACTACCCTTCACAAGGGCCTACACCAACTGAAATGTTACACTACACTTTGTAATGTAACTATCTTCAATATCTTGAGGTGTAGCCTTTTGACGAGCTTCGAAAAAAACACTTGAAGCTTGAACCAAGGCTCGGGTTCTTGAGTTCTTGATGGGTCTGCTGCACACAACTACGATACGCCTAACGTTCGACAAGCGACAAAATAGAAACCGCGCACGGGACACACGACAAAATAGAAACCGCGCGCGAGACACAAATGACCGCATTAACACGCGGCTAGCGATAACTCGCTATTGACTCGACACACACACTCGACATCATGACCCATCATACACACACCATTATAAGCATGAAATATATATTTATTTTATGCACTCATACCACTCCATGCACACACGCATGCACGCACACGCACACGGACAACAAGCCGAGTGCAAACCGTAGGTTGCACCAACAGTATGACTGGGGGGGCTACCGAACAGGGCCCTTGTAGTACAGGGACTCGAGGAACTTCACATCCCTCGACACAGTCAGCTGCTGGCTGGTCAAGTCCCATATCAGCCAGCCCTTGTGGTCCTTAGCAAGTCCCAAGTGCACACCCCATCTCCCAGAAGCTTCCAGCTTTCCCCTCTTCTCCTTCGGCACATGAAACACCACCATGCACCCGACCGCTCTCAGCATGTTGATTGCTAGTGCACTCCCATACCACTTGGTGTAGGGGATCCACTGCTTGTCCCCCACAGTCGCCAGCACCCTGTTCTTCACAACGACGACCTGCCTTAGTGCAGTCACCCAAAATGGATCCGGCAGCCCTGCACGCCCAAGGAGAGTGCGAGCACCTTCCTGCAGGGTCCGGTTGAACCGCTCAGCCACGCCGTTCTGCTGAGGGTTGTAGGGCACTGTGAGCTGATGCTGAATGCCCTTCTTCTTCAGCACCGCCTCAAAATCAGCGCCAATGAACTCTCCCCCATTGTCGGTGCGGATCACTTTCACCTTGTGTCCGCTCTCCTTTTGCGCTCTCGGCATCCACTCCTTAAGAACAGCCACGGCTACCTCCCCCTTAGTCTTGAGAGGAGGGTAGACACACCGCACGTGTGTGGTCGTCCACAATGGTTAAGAAGTAGCGGCTGCCCGAGAGAGAAGGGGCCCTCGTAGGGCCCACCACATCCATGTGCACAAGCGCGAGTGGTGCCTTGGCTGGTCCCGTGCTGCTGCTGAAGGGGAACTTGGTGAATTTCGTCTCAAGGCACGTAGGGCAGCTCCCAATCTCCTTTGCTGCCCCCTTCACCTCCAACCCCTTCAAGCTCCCATCCTTCACCAACTTCTGCAGCATCGGAATGTTGATGTGGCACAACCTCTCGTGCCACGTCTCCCAATTGGCGCCACCATTCCCAGATGAAGCCTTTGCCCATGCGGTTGTCGCATCCACACCAGCAAGCACCTCACCATGATGCTTTTGTAGCTTCTGCACCTTCTTGACTGCATCCAGGGCCCCAGCAGTTGGTGCAGTCTCCTCTCCTCCCGTAGTTGCCTTAGCCGTTGCCGCTGCCTTTGCCATTGCTGGTGGTTTCCCATTCCAAGGGATGATGGGCAGCTGCCACAGGTCCTTGATGCAGCTGCTGCTCTTCTTGTCCAACTCCCACAGCAGCAACTTCCCAAGCTTTGCACGGCAGCTCGTTGGGCCGAATGTAACTTTGGCCTTGCTTTTCTGCAGCCGGCGCACAGAGAGGAGGTTAGCGGATAGACCTTCAACAAGCAGGACATTCCCAAGCCCCACAAGTCCCCCATTGGCTCCCATCACCTTGGCATTCCCAACACCAATCACAGGGAGCAAAGCACCTGAAGCAGCAGCCACAAACTTGATCTTCCCAGGGGGTTTCACCTCATCAAGTAAATCTGCCCGCGGAGTCATGTGACTCGTGCAACTGGAGTCGATCACCCAGTGAGTGAGGGGGTGCATCACAACCTTCCCAACCGAACCCACATCATCCTCACTCTCTTTCACATCCTCAACCATGAGGAACATCCCAGGGTCGGCTTTACCTTGTGCACCATCACCTTGTGCACCTGAACCTTATTTACACAGCGCCACCTCGTACACGTTCACCACTTGGCGGTTTCATGCCTGGGGGCGCCCATCCTTCAGGTCGGCTGAAACACTTGAACCACGGGTGTCCAGCCTTCTTGCAGTACCAGCACGCACCCTCCATTCGGGTGCTCCCCCTGCCACCAGAGCTCCCATGCCCCTCGTTGTAGTCACCTCGGCCTCTTCCTCTGCCAAAGCCTCTCCCACGGCCTCGGCCTCTCCCTCCCCCTCTTCCTCTGCTGCCTCCTGCAGCTCCATACCCTTCAGCAGTTTTGTTGGCAGCACCACCTCCCGTGTGGCGCCTGCGGAAGTCCTCCTGCAGGATCTGCTGCCGTAGCCACTCAGGCGTCCACTTGTCCTGCTGAACGTTGAGGGTGGGGATGAGGTTGTCCCACGAGTTGTCGAGCACCGAGATGATCTTGGTGCACTGCTGCATCTCCGACACCTTGCTGCCCGCCGCTGCCATCCTCGCATATGTGTCCTTGATCTTGTCAAGGACCGGTTTCACATCATCTCCGGTCGCATGGAGAGGGCCGCCAGCTCCTTCTCCAACACAATCACCATCGGCAGCGTGTTGGGTTGTACCACGTCGCGTAGCAGCTTCCACGCCTTCGGTCCGGAGTCGTCCAGCTCCACCAAATCCTTGATATGCTGGAACATATCGTTGTTGACCGATTGAAGGATGAGGTCGTACAGCACCGCGCTCCGCTCAATCCATCGATCCCGGGCGTCGCCTTCCTCCGGCATCTTCTCTTCTCCCATCGCAAGTTTCCGGAGCTTGTAGCGCTTGAAGGCGCTCCGCATCCGCCCGCTCCATTCCTCATAGTTGGAGCCATCCAAAGCTTCGATCTTGGATGGTGGCGGTTCACTCTTCTTCTCAGCTGCTTCTCCACTCCCTTGACTCATCTCCTCTGCTCCCAATCAGAGGTTTTAGCTCCCCCCTTTGCTGTCCACACCGAAGTCCCACACAATTTTCACAAGTGTCGGCGCCAACAAAATTTCGGCAGAGTTTCCCCTTAGCGGAAGTTACTCCCAACCTCCAGAACTCCACTTAGGCACGCCCACAGGCCATGGTGGGTCTAAGAGGGTCTTCACACTTCAGTAGACTCCCCACAAAGTCCTTAATCAGCTCTGATACCACTTGTTAGAGATTAAGGACGGAGTCTATGAAGAATAGTGGCAGAAATATCACAAAATCGTTGGTCCTAGTTTCTGGACAGAAACCGCGACTTCACAAGAAACGTTGTCGACGAAAATTGCACTGCTGTAATCTCACGAAAACCATTTATGTTGTAGCTCTAGACCGTTGCTACAAGTCCCAATTCGAATCACATGAAAAGGTGGAGTATTTCGCGAGATATTAATTTCGGCGCACTAGGGGGTATGCTGCCACACAAGCTTAACTCAATCACAATTGTTCTCACAAGTTCTCAAGTTGATGCACAGAAGAGAGTTAGAGTAGGCATCAACCAGGTAGGAGGGAAGAGAATGACGAGAGGAAAGGTCCCAAGGGAGTCCCCAACCAAGGAAACCCCATGCCACACAATTTCCCTCTCAATAGGCAACCCAACTTTCACCCTTGTCATTTTCCCAACCTCCACAATCCACCTCACTCCAACTTGGCCACACTTGCTAACCTTTGGCTTCACCCAACCACATGGCAGCATCTACAGTGATGGGACCGAATTTCCCAACCCCAAAAGTCTGTACCCCATATTGAGTCACTCTCACAACTTCCCAAAGTCGCCGCAACCAAAGTACAGAAAGCATACGAACTCCAATGTCCGTAAATTTCTTATTCTTGCTCCGATCGCGACGATTCTTGGTTCGTCGGAAAGCTCTCGAGCAGAGCAAATATTTCAGATTCTGCTCAAGCCAAATAATATTCACACACACTCAGAAAATCCAAACCGCACAAGCATATGATGGAAGGCTGACAAACGTGAATGCGAATGATAGAATCACAACACGTAGAAGGTAAGCGCAAGCGGAATGTAACTGGTGTCACCTGTACCTCAATGAGAAAAGGACCACAGAAGCGAGGCCGGAGTTTGGATGGGAGGTGAGACAAGTTTAAGTTGAGCGTGTCAAGAAGTACCTGATCTCCAACTGCTACTGAGTGATCTCGTCGCTGACGATCGGCATACTGCTTCTGGGAGTTCTGCATTGTGGTGAGACGTCGCTGAGTCTTCTCCCATAACTGCTGCATGGTGGTGACGAAGTCGTGTGCAGCTTGGACGTGTGCCGGTGTGGTTGGCTGCTGTGGTGTGAGTGGTTCTCGTCCGTAACACAGGAAGAAAGGAGATTTTCTCGTGGCCGCATGCGAGGCATTGTTGTAAGTGAAATCTAGGGTCAGGAACTGTATGTCCAAGTGGTTGATGTCGTTTTTGCAAGCTGTGCGCAGTAACTGTTCAACCACCTGATTGAAACGCTCTGTCTGTCCGTCAGTCTGGGGGTGGTATGCTGAAGACATCGCAAGCTTAGTCCCCAACAATCCCATAAGCTCCTTCCAGAACTTACTCGTGAATTTTGGGTCTCTGTCTGAGATGAGTGTAGCGGGGATGCCATGGATGGTGATGATGCGGTCGAAGAAGAGGCGAGCAGTTGCTTCAGCAGTAGCTGTGGCGTTGGTCGGAATGAAGTGACCCATTTTGGAGAACTTGTCGATCACTACGAGGATGGCGTCATGCCCTCGTAAGGTCGATGGAAGTCCTGTGATGAAGTCGAGGCTAACGACCTGCCATGGCTGCTCCGGTACGGGTAGAGGCTGCAGTAACCCTGCTTTTTTCTGCTTGCTACTCTTCATCCGCTGGCACGTGTCGCAGGAGGTGACGAACTGCTGCACGTCTGCTGCCATCCCGGGCCAGTAGTAATACTTCTTATTCCCGCTAAGTCTTGTTGCTCCCGAAGTGTCCCGCGTATGGTACGTCATGAAACTCCTCTAGAAGGATCTGCCGGGCGGGGCGTAATTCGGTACCGAAATCTTTCCTGAACCTTTCCTTACCGCTAAGTCTTTCTCCCACTGTAACAGCTTCTGTTTCTCTGCCGTTGCGATCTCGCCGTCCACGGAGTACCCATGTTGGAATAGACCCTTGAGCAGAGGGTTCATCCCGTCGAGCTGGATGCCTGCTACATGACCGGGGCGGCTCAACGCGTCAGCTTTGTTGTGTAGCTTAGGTTTGTAGACGATGTCGTTGTGGAAGTGTGTTTCTAGGAAGTCCACCCACCGTACATATCGTCATGAGAGCGTCTGCTGCGACTTCAGGTATTTGAGGCTGTAGTGGTCAGTACAAATTGAAGTCTTGGCTCCCTCTAGGTAACACCTCTATGCCTTGAAGGCTACGAATATGGCTAAGGCTTCCTTATCGTGAATGGGGTAATTCAGTTCTGCTCCATGTAGCTTCTTACTGAGGTAGGCGATAGGCTGTAAACCTCATCCATGATCCTGCATCAGTACTGCTTCGACTGCCTGGTCACTAGCGTCTGCTTCCGCAGCATAGTCATTTTCTGGGTCGCGGTAGGATGAGTACTGGCGCCGTGGTCAGTGCTGTCTATAGCTGTTCCATGGCTTGCTGATGAGGAGTATCCCATTTGAAGGGCGTACACTAATTCAGTAGGTCAGTGAGTGGCGCTACTATCGTAGTGTACTATAGCACGAATTGTTGTAATAGTTGGCGAAGCCTAGGAACTGCTGCAACTCTTTCACGTTCTCCATAGTCCACTTTTTTAATGGATTCGATCTTCCGCGGGTCCACGTGTACGCCCTCCGCACTCACCATGTGCCTGAGAAACTGCACCTTCTTCAGGGCGAAGTCGCTCTTCGACAGCTTCACGTAGAACTTACGCTGCTGCCCCGCGCACCGCCCACGCAGCCCGCGCCGAGCCCACGCAGCCCGCGCACGGCCCGCAGCTGCCCCGCGCTCTGCCCGCGTTGCTCGCGCGCAGCCTCGGCAACCCGCACGCGGCCCGCTGCTGCCCCGCGCACCGCCCACGCTGCTCGCGCGGCCGGCTACTGCCCCGTCTTGTGTGATGCAACCATATGCATTCACGTCTGTCTGCCTCCCATCATATGCTTGTGCGGTTTGGATTTTCTGAGTGTGTGCGAATGTTATTTGGCCTGAGCAGATACCTGAAGTGACTCATCTGCTCAAGAGCTTTCCGACGAACCAAGAATCGTCGCGATCGGAGCAATATCAAGAAAGTTACGAAGTTTGTATGCTTTCTGTACTTTGGTTGCGGCGACTATCGGAAGTTGTGGGGTTGACTTTTATGGGGTACAGACCTTTGGGTTGGGAATTCGAACCCATCACTGTAGATTGCTGCCATGTGGTTGGGAGAAGCCAAACCAGGTTGGCAAGTGTGGCCAAGTGGGTTGAGGTGGATGGCATGAGTTGGGAAAGTGACAAATGTGAAAGTGGGGTTGCCTATGGAGAGGGGAATTGTGTGGCATGGGGTTTCCTTGGTTGGGGACTCCTTGGGACCTTCCCTCTCGTCCTCCTCTTCCCCTCCTACCTGGTTTAGTGCTACTCTAACTCTTGTGTGTGCAACTTTTGTGAAACTTGTGAGAACCATTGTGAGTGAGTTAAGTTTCTGTGTGGCAGCATACCCCCTAGTGCGCCGAAAAGCATAACTCGAGATATACTCCATCTTTTGAGGTGATTCAAATTGGGAATTGTAGCCACGGTCTAGAGCTACAACATAATCGACTTTGACGGAATTCGAACGGTTAGTTGTTCGTCGACGGCGTTTCTTGTGAAATCGCGGTTTCTGTCCAGAATTCTAAGCCAACGATTTTGAGTTATTTGGGCACCTATTCTTCATAGACTCGATCCTTAATCTCTAACACCCCGCGCACCGCCCGCGCTGCACGCGCCGAGCCTC
This sequence comes from Closterium sp. Yama58-4, assembly GCA_947470075.1. Classification (NCBI taxonomy): domain Eukaryota; kingdom Viridiplantae; phylum Streptophyta; class Zygnematophyceae; order Desmidiales; family Closteriaceae; genus Closterium; species Closterium sp. Yama58-4. Next base: position 65,109 of record CANIUD010000047.1, read on the forward strand.
CGCAGCCCGCGCGCGCCCGCCTACTGCCCCGCGCATCGCCCCGCGCCGGCCCGCTGCAGCCCCCACATCGCCCTACCTGCTCGCGCCGCGCCTCTGCAGCCTGCACGCGGCCCGCTGCTGCTTTGCGCGCCGTCCTTACCGCTTACGCGCTTCCTCTCCGGCCCTGCGCACAGACTCGCTTTGCCTGCTGACTTATCCTGCTGCCTTCACTGCTGCCTTTGCCTGCGGCCTTTGCCTCCGCTACGACTGTGGCGACGTTCAATGTTCTCGCGTTTGAGCCTGACGGTCGCCCGATAGAGTTCGCCACCTGGCTCGACGATCTGCAACTGTTTCTCATGACTGATGCCAAAGATAAAGTTTCGCTGTTCGATCACCCGTCTGGCACTTCCGTTGCTCTTGCTGACACTGCTGCCACTCTTGACCGCTCACAGTGGCTGACTCGTGATGCTGCTGTGCGCCTCGCTATTCGCAACCACCTGCCGATCACTGAGCGCGCGCATTTTAGTCAGCACAAGACTGCCAAGGCAGTATGACGCTGTTGTTGTGTAGTTGCGCGCTACTCTTCCCCTGCCACTGCAGCCCTAGATCGCCTCATCCTGCCCTACCTGTTCCCTGACCTGTCCTCCTTCCCCACTGCTGAGAACTCATCTCTCACCTTCGCGCTAGTGACGCTCGCTTTTACGCCGCTCTTACAGTTAATTTCCTCGCCAAGAATCCCCCTCTGATGTACTTTACCCTCTACTTCCTCGTCACCCGCCTCCCTGACACTCTCAGTTCAGTCAGGGACCACTTCCTCGCCAAAGATCCTACACTCTTACAGTCGCGACTTCGAGCAGGAGCTCCTAGCAGCAGAAAAGAGTTATTCTAGCTGTAGCACTGCTCGTGGCACTCCACGCACTCCCCTCTTTGAGGGTGTGCTCCCCTTCCCCTCTTGCCCACTCCTACGCCTCT